>PVJX010020919.1:0-32657 GCA_004027295.1 Dolichotis patagonum
AATAAAGGCAAGGCAGGAGGCATCTCAATTCCTGACTTGAAACTGTACTACACAGCCACGGTAATAAAATCAGTATGGTACTGGCAAAGAAATAGATCTGAAGATCAATAGAACAGATTAAAAGATGCAAATGTAGGTACAAAGACACTCAGCCACCTGATATTTGACAAAGGAGCTAAACATGTTCACTGGAGGAAGGATAGCCTCTTTAATAAATGGTGTTGGAAAAATTGGCTGTCCACATGCAAAAGACTGAAACCAAATCCATGCCTATCACTATCCACAAAACTAACGTCTAAGTGGATCCAAGACCTAAACATTAAAACAGAAACACTAAATCTACTAGTAGATAATGTATGTAGAAATCTTGGAGACATAGGTGTAGGCAGAGAATTCACGAACAAAACACAACCTGCACGGGAATCATTTCAGAGAATCAACAACTGGGACTCATATTATTGAAAAGTTTCTGCACTTCAAAAGAAATCACCATCAGAGTGAAAATAAAACCCCAGAATGGGAAAGAATTCTAGCCAGCCATCCCTCAGACAAAGGACTTCTATCAAGAACATATAAAGAATTGAAAAACATCAACCTCCACCCCAAATTCAAAGACCCTCTCCAAAAATGGGCAGCTGAGATGAACACACAGGTCTCAGACGAATATATACAAATGGCAAACAAATACATGAAAAATGTTCACTATCACTTGTCATTCAAGAAATGCAAATTAAAACAACATTGAGATATCATCTCACACCAGAAAGAATAGCTTCCACCAAGAAATGAACTGATAACTAATATTGGTGAGGCTCTGGGGAAAAAGGAACATTGCTCCACTGTTGTTGGGAGTGCAGACTGATGCAACCACGATGGAAATTAGTATGGAGAATTCTCAGAAGAGTAGGACTGGAAGCTCCATTGAACCCAGCTATTCTCCTCCTGGATATTTTCCCAGAGAAACTGAAAGTTCATGTCACAGTGATATATGTGCACCCATGTTCATAGCAGCACAATTTGTAATAGCTAAATCTTGGAAACAACCAAGATGTGCATCAACTGCAGAGTGAATATAAAATACGTGGCTTTTTTACACAATGGAATATTATTCAGCTATGAAAAAGGATGATCTTGAGGCCTCCATTGGGAAATGGAGAAAACTTGAGACTTTCCTCTTTAGCAAAATAAACACATATGTATAAATATCACATTGTGTCTCTAATTTAAAAAGTAATAATAAATATAGGAGTAGTAATACCCAAAATGTGTAATTTCTACTGTAAATATGAGAAGAAAAGAAAGTGCTCTAAAGGGTATATATGCATATATGTTTAAGTGTGGAAGATAGTTGACCATATTACTGTTTTTCTTAGATTGTTGAGCAGAACTGTTAACAGTCTCACTGTTTGAATTTCTAATTTTGTGCTTCAATTTTGTAAACTGAACAACTATTTCCAATGATGACAGTATGTAACTTATGAAGTGGTGATTTCTTAGTGTTTTTGCTTTTGTTTTTGTTGTTGCTGTGCTATTTTTCCCCTTTGGAATTCTGTATTGTTGCTACCCTTTTTTGATTTTTTTTGGTTTTTTTTCTCTTTAAATAAAGAGAAGAAGAGACAAAAAATGAATCATATTTATGAATATCACATTGTGTCTCTAGTGTAAAAAGTAATAAGAATGTAGGAGTAATAAAACCCAAAATACATAATTGCTACTGTAAATAGAGAGCAAAAGAAGTGCTCTATATGATATAACCACATGTATGTTTGTGTGGAAGATAGATGATCATATTACTGTTTTTGTTAGATTGTTGACCAGAACTGTTAACAATCTCACTGTTTGATTGTCTACTTCTGTGCTTTGTTTTTGTAACTTGACCAACTATTTCCAAGATGACAGTGTGTAACTTATCAACTAGTGATTTCTTAGTGGCTGTTTTTGTTCTTTTCTTTTTTTCCTTTGGATTTCTGTATTGTTGCTATCCTTTTTTCTGTTCTGTTCTGTTTGTTTGTTTTTTTTTTCTTTTTTCTAAATAAAATTTAAAAATATTTTATTTTTTAATTACAACACATTTTCTTTAGCCATTCATCTGTTGATGGAAATCCAGGCTATTTCCACAGCTTAGTTATTATGTTATTATGCTCATGTTATACACATGAGTATATATGTGTCACTATAGGATGCAGTCCTTAGCTCTATAAAGAATTTCAAATTTTAACCTCCATAAAATAATGAACCTAATAAAATAAAAAGTTTGGTAAATGAATTGCAAACTTCCTTCTCAATGGAAGGAATCCTAATGGATGAAGAGTATGAGAAAAAATGTTCATTGTCACTAGCTATCAGAGAAATGGAAATTAAAACTACATTGAGATTTCATCTGACCCCAATCAGAATTTTAAAAAATGAATGCTGCCAAAAATGCAGAAAAAGAAGGACCCTCTTACATTGATTGTGAGAATGTAAACTAGTACAACCAATATGGAAATCAATATGGAGGTTCCTCAAAAGAATACACACAGAAATATATTTGACTCTGTTATACTTCCGGTAATAACTTGCATTTTGAAAAATAGTCTTATGTAAGAAACTTAAGTATACAGTAAAATAATTCATAGGTTACCGCACAATAAAATAGGTAATAATAACAAGCATTATTGCAAGCATACATATGCACTTTGCTAATTAGAGTAACATGGGAATAACAGTTATAAGCAGATGAATTGTATTCCTGGAAAAATAGACCAAAAAGTTAAATGTATAAGCACATATTGCTATGGTTGATAATTGTGTGCATTCACTTTTATAACTGTGATAATGTGAAATGCATTGATAAACAAATTAAGTCTTTTGACCAGATTGATAAAACACATGATGTGTTACCACCCTTCCATATGAAGTCACTCAAAAAGTTCAGTCCTCAAGAAATTTTGTTTCTCACAAATGCAGACATACAAAAAGAAAATCTATTCACTTCCTGAGGAAGATTTAGTATTCTTTTGTGTGCAAGCTCTTCTTTACTGGATCAATCCTAAAAGCATGGCCACCTATTTCAGCTCCAAAATCATTACTTAGGAAATCATGTAAGGATGGGGTCATGAAACATGGATTGTAATACACTCATGACTTGAGTTACCACAGATAATTTCTTTTTAAGGGTTTGCATATTAAGGAAAAAATATGGCACTTTTCAGCTTCTTACTGAAAAACATGTGAAGACAGACAAAAGGATTTTCTTATTTACCACTTTTGTGATTTTGTGTAGACACTGAAGAAAAAACTGTTCAACACTGTTTATCATTGCTGTCTAGTTTCTTGTTTTAGAATTATCAGTTTCAATGTAGTTAAAAACCATTGCAGAAATATCTGAAAACCATTTTCAAAATAATTTTAGGGAAGATGTTGATTAACAGAGACATATTTTGGCATATTTTCATGAATCAAGTTATGACACACTGTTTACTTTATTGTCTCACTGCTATTTATCTTCAGAATTCATTTATTCTTTGTTTGCCCAGAAAATTCATCCTGACTTTAATGTTTGGTGAGCATAATATCCTTGAGATGTTTTCATCCTCTCTATAAAAAGGCATAAAGCACAAGAAAATCTAAAAATCAATGTTTTATTGTACAATATTATATGAAAATTAAATGAGTGTAAATTTGAAATACATTTCTCTGTAACTGACATAATGGAAATTAATATGTGAAGATACAGCTTCACTTTGAACAAATTTAACAAAATTACAAAGTAAACACAAAATTGCTTGATTTCCACTCTACGTGTAAATTCAGAAAAGTTTCAATTTTCTGTCATTTTATATGAAATGATTTCCACACTTACCATTTCTTATATACTTACCTTATGTACTAGAGAATCACAATTACACAACATTATAATGAGGCTCTTTTTGTGTATGTAACTCAGTAACAAATACTTTGGGGATCTCAAATCAATCTATCTAATTCCTTAAAATCAGAATTACAGTAAGTTTCCAGTATATTAGTTATCTTCTATATTAATTGTTATAGATATTCCTCCATGAGAATAAAATTAATAGACTTGTTTTCTTTTAGAAGAATGAAATTGATCATTTCTTGTAGAAATATCAAGTCTTTCAGACCTTAGAGTCCTTATAAACTATAGGCCTAAATATAAGCAAACAGTAACAATGAAAGACATTTACTTCAAGAAATGTTCCCTGATGCCAGAATATGTCTATCTTTCCAAGTCCCCTCAGCACTGGTGAATGCATTTTATGCTGATATATTGTAGTAGTTTCTTGTTATTTTTCTACTCAACTTTGTGTTCATTCAAAATGAAGTAGATGATGTGCAGGTTAAATTTTTGTACTTTAATATATTGCATGTAATTCACGTGTCATCTTACCATACTCCACGTTGTGTATCATATCCATTCATATTCTTAAGTTTTAATCTATGATGTGTCTAAATATGACTGAATTTTCTGTTAGTGTTTTTAACAAGGTATTTATGTTAAAATGAGCTCTTTAGGAGGGTCCTTATCCAATATGACTGGCTTTATAGGCATAGAAGATTAGGGCATATATATACTGTCTTAGTTGCTTTTCTCATTGCTGATACAAACTACTCAACCCTTAAAATTACAGGGTAATAAGTTTATCTAGCTCACAGCCCAGAAATATTTTAGTCCATAATCTGTTGGATCCAAGACAGGATGGAGCATGGTAGAGGAGCAACAGTTCATGGTGGCAGAAGACAGCAAAAAGCAACAAAAGAGAGTGAGAGGACAAGCCTCAATCTGTCCTTTACATTGTATGTGGGCCACCAACCCTAGGGCAGGGGTAGCACTGACAACCTTAATTCAAGCATTGGAACATGAATCAGTCACAAACTCTAGATTCAGAAACTTCAGAAAAGTCACCCCCTCATTAATGCAAGAAGCTTTGGAGGAACATCTAGACACAAAGCATAACACACTCACACAAAGAAAATATCATGTGATAACACACATGTTTAAGGTAAGGAGAAAGAAGAATACAAGCGTGCTGACAGTCTGATCTTGGACTTGTAGCCTCCAGAACTGTGGTGAAATAAATTTTTGTTAAGTAACTCAGTTTGTTGTTTTTTGTCATATAAGTCCTAGAAAGCTAATAATACACTTAACAAGCTTTTTTGTTTGTCTGTAAAGCATAGATATTCTATAATATCAGATTGAAAATATATTTCTCCATAACTTATTTTTAAACCATAATGCTTTTCATTCAGTATCATTTTAGTGTCAATCAATGTATTTCCTCTCACACTGACATTTTTCATCTTGGACTTATGAGGTGTCTTGTGTTATAATACATTTATTTTGAATATAAAATATAGATTCAGTAAGTATTAGTTACCAGCATATTATGTGTCAGGCACTCATCTACATTTGAGGATAGAGAGATGTACACTGAAAAGTAACCTTACATATAGAGGCTCCATTTGAGTGGTGGTGATAGGGGAGAACAGTAGTTCAGTTTTCATTTTTACCGAGTAGATTTTCTACATTGTTAGTTTCAAGATAATAGTCAACTATTTTATAATTTTATTATTTACTTGCCTTAATTCATTTTTTTAATTGGAAGTTTTAGAAAGGCCCAAATATTTTGAACTGCTCTATATTAATAATATTTAACAGTGCATAGCATATTGTATATAGCAATTTTGTTAAATGTCTAAAAAATTATTATAATTGCTTCTTAAATTGCTGTACTAGAAAGTGTTAGATAACTGTAAATATCCAATTTTCCACAATCTTAGCTATAATAATTGTCACTACTTACCTTGACCACATTGAGTTGCTACTTTATTTGGGTATAATTGCCATCCATATAATTTCTTATTTTTATATTATTTTTATAATATGGAAGAATGCAGTTCTTATTTTGGAAATTTGAAAATTATTTCAGACTCTGTTGTTGCTTTGCCTTCTATTTGTTATAACATCATTTGCTAAATATACTCTAAGAGCATATTACTGTAAAGGTTATTTACCTATGAAATACAAAATATTTAGAAAAAATATACCCTGGGATGATGTTTAAAAATAATGTCTCCTAAATTAATAAAATACTTGGCTATTATTATGGGGAAAATATGACCCCCTAAGAAACTGATTACTTCTTTATCTAAGCTTCAACATCTGTCTTTCTTTTCATCACATAAAATCCTTGAAGTTTTCCTGTGTTTTTGTTTTTTACTCATTTTTTGTTTTGGCGGGAAGGAGAGAAGCAATTACATCCTTGCTAAATTTGTTTCTATCTGATAAAGTAAAACAGCACTAAATCCCACTGTTTTTTGCTATTAATTATTTTTACAATATTGGTCCTAGGATGGATTTGAAAATGGTGGAGCATGTACATTTTCAAAGAAAGACAATAAAGAGTAAATATTAATTGCTTTACAACTTTTGATTAGTGTTGGGGACTTTGAAGGTGATATGGACATAACATACTAAAAATTCGACAAATGTCCTTAAATTTCACTAACATTTCAACTGATATTTGCCTACATGATTTGTACTTTGCCCAGTGGTCAGACAGTGAATGTGTCAAACTGACTTATCCTGATTCACAAAAAGGTAAAAAGGTGTATTCTCTGAGATGTAATGCCTTCACTGGGGTGATTGTGGAAACGGTTTGCAAGATTTATTCTAACTTTTAGACTGCTTTAAACTTCAAAGTCCTGAAAACAAACAAATCAAAACATCAAAATGATGAATAATATTTGGTTATTGTATTTGTAAAACATAACTCTTTCAAACTGTTATATGATCATTTAAAAAATTCATTACTTTTTTCTCTTCAACAAACATGTGCATATTTTATTTATTGTGAGAACTAGTTCAATGACATTTTTTCTTCATATTTTGGAGATGGACTGGGGAATTATGCAAATATTTGAGAATCAAGAAATACTAAGGATTAACAAAAATTGCTTGAAAGAATTGGCCCAGAAAACTTTAACATTGGAAAACAAATCAATTTATTCCCTTGAAGAGGTACAGAACAATGGGAACATGACAATCCCAATAGGCATAACTGTAAAGAATACTTTTCCTTTATTGCCTTTACTCAAAGAACTGAATCCAGACAGCAAACAGGAATAACAAGGTCATTTGCTTAGGTGAGAAAAGCTGCTTTGTTTTCTTAAAAGAAGCACATATATGGAACTGCTCTTGCTAAGTGTCAAAGCTTTGGTGTATGCAAGGAGAAGAAAAATCCTGCCAATAAAAACCACTGGAATTCAAAGTTCAACAAATTTCAGTAATAATGAAAAATGTATCTTTGGACCTTAAAAGTATATAGGTTCAATCCTGGGAGTTCAGGATTAAAGAATATAAAAATTTTCCCAAATTGATGAAAAAAATGTACATACTCATTTGTCAAAGACCAGTACAAATCAGGGAGAGAATTTTGCATTTCATTAACTTCTTACATTAAAGGAAAATCAGTAGTAAAGGCAAAGGTAAAGTTGAGAAACCAGGGAGAAAAAAGCAACAACTACACTAACAGAACTGCTAGAAACATAAAAAATTAATTATTTTCCCATATCAGCTATATGAGCCTAGGACTGAATGGAACAGCTATATATAGTCCATGCTTAATAGAATTTTATGCTACATAGGCATAAAAAAGCAGAACTAATATACTTCCTCTCTTAAATTAAATATAATCAAAAAGGAGACCTCATCATATCAAAGAGCTTTAGTAAATAGATATGCAGATTGTGTTGTCAGAAGAATATCAAAATTTCAGAGTTTAACTGATCATACCCATTTAATTGGGTAGCCTTCATAGTTTAAAATATAGTGGAAAATTCAGTTTATTCTTTATATTTTGGCAATCATCAGTTTTATTACATACTTTTTTTAAGAAGTGGCAATTGTATTCTCAAATATTTAAATATTTTTGAGTAACTTTAAAACTTTCCAAAAAATATTGTCACACTGATGATAGTGTTTATCCGCACCTAATAATGATTTCTCAGAAGTCATGAAAATTCTAGGCTAATTATATATGAAACTATATTTTGCATTTGACATTAATTATATTGCTATAAAATGATACATTTTTGAAAGCCCAAGTTATTTTACAACATCCAATGTCTATACAAGTTTTTAATACATCTATTCATTACTTCATTCTCATTTTCAGGTTTGCTATGCACTGATTGATTGTGTCTTCCCCAAAATTCATGTGTTGATGCCTTAACCCCCAATATAATATTTGGAAATGGTACTTTGGGGAAATTATTAGGTGTAGGTAAGGTCATTAGGAGGGAGCCCGCATGATGGGATTAGTGTCCCTGTAAAAAAGAGGAAGAGAGACAGATTTCTATTTGCACATGCATGTGCATGGGCAAAGAAGACAAGACAAGCTAAGACGAGACTTCAGACCAAAACTTACCTTGCTGGCACTTTGAACTTGGGCTTTCCAACACCCGGAACTGTGAGAAATAAATTTCTCTTATCCCATTCATCTAGTATGTTGCATTGTGTTATACCAATTCAAGTTAATCAATGCAATGTTCAAAACAAAAGACCCAATTTTACTCTGTGTATGTTACATGACATCTGAATAGTATGACTGTGTCTTAACTATCAATAATTTAGAAATTGGTAGTGTGTTTTTAATTATCCATCTAATACACTCTTTTTGTCTCCTTATAACTTGTTATGAATTCCAGAGACACACTATCTGGGTTTGAATAGCAAATTACTGGTTATTTGATCTTAAGCAAGTCACATAAACTCTATGGCTTAATTTCTAAAAATTAAATATATATGTACATATATGATCACAACATATAAATTTATACATATATGTATGTATACATACATACTATACATCACAAATATATACATTTACCCATATAAATAAATTCATGCTCTGCATAACATTTTGAACAATGCTGGAACACATATGTGATAGTGGTACCATAAGTATAGAGTGAAGATGAAAACTTAACACGTAGTTACATTGTAATCATAATCTTCTAAGTCAATGTGGTTCCCATGTTTGTGGTAATGTTGATACTGTAAGTAAACCTACCTCACTGCCAGTATCACAAAATATAGTAAATCAATTGTGTAAAATATGCAATGTTGTACAATGACTCTGTTACTCTTTTATTTATTTTACTATATTTTTTATCATTATTTCAGAGGGTAATCCTAGTCTTAAGTAAAAAATCTTATGTAAAATATTATGCTTTATTATATTAACAGGAGGCTCCTGCAATCCTGTTTACATCACTTCATTACATTAAGAGGTCACATTTATTGACTGGTCTATACTATCTAAGTTTGTGCAAATACATGTTATGATCACACAATGACAGACTTGCCTAATGAGGCAGTTCTCAAAATGTATCTCTGTCATTAAGCAATGTGTAAATGTATGTTCATAGACACAGACATTATGTGTTATAGAATTTTTAATTTTACTAGCAAATTCATTAAAAGATACATGGTAGAAGACAAATGAAGTGATGTTAAGTATAAGTTTTATTTATCCTTCTTTCTTGCTTTTGAAATCCAATGTTTTGTTCCATTTTACCACTTTGTTTTATTTCTGTATCTGGTAACTTGTGCAAGTATTTTAAAAATAACAATATGCAGCACTGTTAAATTCTTATCATCTTGCTTTATAAAACAAAAAAGAAAGAAAAACAAATCTAACTTTGAAAAATCTCATATTGTTTTGTCTTTATCAGAAAAAAAATCCTTTATTGCAGATAAATATTTAGAGATTAAGTGAGATATTACATAATAATAAAATGTAGAAATTTGACAACATGATAAAATAACTCAATCTGTAAAAACTTAATGATATAGCTTAAAATATGTGAAATAATTGAAATAATTAAAATGATATATAAACATATATACTACAAGTCAAATAGGAGGTTTTTAACTAACTCAGTAAGGATATACATTTGAAGAAAACAATTACCAGTTTGGATAAATGTATATTTCACACTCAGTGAAATTCTATTTCCAGTATGTACAAGATATGTACAAAAACTGATCAATAAGACTGCAGACACTGTCTCAACAAATAAAGTATCAGTGATATAGTGTTCCCTAGCCAAAATAAATGAATTTAGAAATTACCAACAACAACCCAATAAAATAAAGAAAACTTAAAACCAAGTTGTGAATCATTTTTGTATCACAGGTGATATATAGAAATTAGAAAACATTTCAACAAATGACACTGAAAATACTATAAAACAAAACTTGAAGAATGAAACTCAATCAGGATCTACAGGAAAATATAACATTTTAAATTATTTCAAAAATGATTAACTGAGAACCAGACTAAACCCAAAGAAGTTAGAGGAGAAATAATAAAAGTGAAAGCTTATTTAATGAGATGAAAATTTTAAAATACTAAAGAAAATCAACAAAGCAAAAAGCTGAGTATTTGAAAAGATCAGTAAACTATATAGCAAAGTTGATCAAAAAAAGAAGAGTGCAGAGAAAGCAATCATGAGACAATATAATGCAGTATTTTATAAAATGAAATACATTTGAAATATTAAGTGAAATAGGAAAATTCCTTCACATTATTGAATGAAAGCTGAGTAGGAAAATTTCTCTACAATATTGAATTAAAAACCTGAGTTCAAAGAAAATAGGAAATCAGAATTGACCATTAAAGAAGCTAAATATCAAGAGAGAGAAAAAGATGACAGACCTATAGGTAGCAGGATATGGAGCCTCTCTGAGAGACACAGCACAAATGCCAGAATAGAACATCCTGGAGAGACCCAAACAGAGGGAGATGGACTCTCTCAATCCAGGAAAAAACTGAAGTCAAAGAAACTACTCAAATATGAGGTCCCAGTGCTACCATTGGAGAAGCTAAGATTGGCAAGCCCAGCACTCTAGCCAAGCTGCCTGAATTCATGCCTGAGATCAACTTGAGTGACGAAACCTGCACTGCTGTGACTGGCTTGAGCAAGTGTGGAGCTGAACAGCCCTGTGTGTGACTCCCCTGGAACTGGCCCTGCAAGCGACCCACCCAGAGGGACCATAAATTAGCCCTGCAGCCACGCTGAGGTTAGAGGTCAGAGGTCAGAGGAGCCCTGCAGTTCTCAAGGACTGGCATCAACACATGGTGAATGAGGAGAATAATACCCTCTTATGGGAAAGGAGCAACCATCTGGACAACATATTGGAATTGTGCAGGATGGTCCTAACTCTGTAAGTAAGCAGCTAGAGTTGGTTGCTCCCTCACAGAGTGGATTGGTGGGATCTGCTTGGACTGGGTGGCATCCCTGCCCAAGACCCAGTGGGTTGTCACAAATCAATTAATTCCTTGAGTGTGCACACTGACACAGTGAAGGCCCATGACGGTTGACTGGCCTGGAGGGGAGGAGCCAGCATATACGGCCCTTGCTTGCACTTCTTTCTCTGATAGCAGACTGCAGAAGGCAGAAGCCCCCAGCCTGCATACTCCAGAAGAACCCTAACCAACAAGAAAAGGGGTTTGGAATTATACTATACACTTGTATGGAAGGAACCAAAAACATGACAAGAGAGAGAAGTAAGAAAAAGTCCCCAGCTCCCAACCATGAGAATATTGATCCAGGAGAGGTAAATATAAAACAGATTGAGGGCAGCAAACATGCAACATAAAACACAGCATCAGCAGACATAAAGAGATATCTTTGGGACCTAGTAAATGAGATCAAAACTGAAATGTTAATTCAAGTTAAACAAGAGATAAGTAGATCAATAAATGAAAGGCTGGCATCTCTCAAGAAGACACAGACAGAAGAATGGAGGAACAGAAAAGGAGAGAAATGTTCAATGAAGAATATAAAGCAAACATAGAATTCATGAAGCAGATTCAAAGAGACTACCAGGAAACTAAAAACTCCAAAGAAAGCTGGCAAAACTGCTTGAAAGAAACTAAAGATAGACTATCAAAAATTGAACACAGGCTTGCAATGTGTGATCATGAAAGGGAAGATCTCTTAAAAATAACAAGGCAGCAGGCAGTAACAATACAAAGGCTAGAGGATGACAAGAGGATCTATAAAGAATAAAGCATGTGAATGAGGAAGCATGAGTCAAAACAGAAGAATTGCAAAGGCTATTCACAGAAATTATTAAGGAAAACTGCCCAAACATAGAAAAAGGAAATGATATGCAGATGTATGAAGCATACAGAACTCCAGCCACCTACAACCAAAGCAGAGCTACACCCAGACACACAATAATCAAGATCCCAGAAATTCAATATAAGAACAGAATATTAAAAGCCATCAGAGAAAAGAAACAGATCACCTATAAAGGAAAACCCATCAAAATCACAGCAGACTTCTCAACACGGACCATCAAGTCAAGAAGAACTTGGAGTGAAGTAATTCAAGTGCTGAAGGATAACAACCTCCAGCCCAGATTGATGTATCCTGCAAAACTCTCTCCAGAAATTAATGGAGAAACAAGATGCTTCCATGACAAAGAGGAAGTGGGAAAATTTGTGACCACCAATCCAACCCTACAAAAAATACTAAAGGACATTTTAGAAAGAGAGAAAAAGAATATGAGTATTTCAGGAACAGTGGCAGAGAGGCCTCAATGAATGGGGCAGGTGGTGGATGGGAAGAGAAAAATAGACTATCAATAGCAGAAAAATAGAATAGCAGAAATGAGGCAGAGAAGATTGGCTATAATCTCTAGTATAGAGGGCCTCAAAATACTAACAGAGAGAAACACAGGCAGAGGAGATCAAGAGATAGGGTCCATTGAGATGCTCAAATAAGGAGAAAGTGGGACCTAAAATAAGCAGTGCACCCTATGGGAGTGAAAGGGGAGGAATTCCCTAAAAAAGGAAGGCAGAGGATATTGTTAATGGGTTAACAAGATTTAAAATCTACATTATTCTCATCACTCTGCTTGAATGGATTACATGCTACTCCAGCTAATCTATTTACACTAGACCTGAGGACAAGGTCAGCTATCCCAAAAATAAGAGGATATAATATGGTAATCATCCTTAATTTCCTATCAACTTAATCAGAATCCCTGTATAACTTATGCTGTCATATTATGACTGATCTTATTTGAATCTGGTTTGTTAGAGTGCTATCTTGTATTGACTGATTTTATTCAAATTTGTTTTGATTGATAGCATCAAGTCTAAGAATATAGGTAACTACACTGGAAGATGACAAGATTCACTAAGATACCCACACTGGTTTGATTACTGCCTGCTTTTGAAGTCTTATAATATCTCCAATGCTTCATTTTTATTAATGTTGTTATACACTGCTGAGACATCATGGTAACCATTGTAGATCACCTTGTATTGCAATTTTATATGACTTTTTGCTTCATGCTTTTCTAGGAATTGTTTTGTGTTGTCTTACTTTGTTTTATTTTTCCCTCTAATCCAGAAAGGATAGATATACGTGTAGAGATTCATGCATGTGTAGATCTTATATGCATTTTTTGAGGACCAACTATATAATGCATGTTGAAATGAACAACTACTTTTTTTTTTTGCGGCACTGGGGATCAAACTCACAACCTTGCACTTGCCAGGCAGGCACTTATGCTGCTGAGCTAAATCCCCAGCCCTGAAATGAACAACTACTTTGAAGAAAAAGAGACAGTGCTGTACCTAGTGATGAATCCACAATGTCATGATGTGAAATCCAGCAATATTATCATTCTTTGTTCAAAGTGATTTTAGCTTATTTTGTTTTGTTTAGTTCAACACACATGAAGGTATGGAGAGCTGTTTGAAGAAAATGAGAGACACTGTGACAGCCATTCTTGTCTTCCCTATTGTCTGTTCCTGAAGACCTGAAATGCCTTCCTCGTCCTGTTCAGATCAGTTCCATACTATGTTGTTTCATGTGAATTCCCTGTATGTGACAATATGAACAACTATTTGGAAGAAAACAAGAGTCAGTATGATAGAGAGTGAATATCTCCGATTGTCTAGCTTTGAAATTTATGTCTCTTACATTGCTTTCTTGTGATCTGCTTTGTTCTGTTCTGTTGTGTTTAATTTTACCCTTTTGGTATAATTGCGTGTATGTTTGAGTGTGTAAGATGGATGACCATATCGCTGTTTTTGTCAGATCGTGGAGCATAACTATTAACAGTCTCACTGTTTGAATGTCTACTTTGCATGTTTTAATTTTGTAATTGGAACAACTATTTACAAGATGTCAGTATGCAATTTGTGAAGTAATTATTTCTTAGTGTTTTTTTGTTCTTTTCTTTTTTTCCTTGGAATTCTGTATTGTTGCTACCCTTTATTCTGTTTTGTTTTGTTTTTTTTGTCTTTAAATAAAATTTTAAAAAAAGAAACTGAATATCAAATATGTACTCTCCCACACAAGAGCACTATAATAATTAACAAAAATAGCAATACAATTTTAAGTTTTTTCTTCAAACATCAACAATTGCTATAGCATCCAAACTCTCCCAGAAAGTTGAAATATGTCCAATTTCTTTGAATCAGATCTTAAGACTACTGGAACTGAAGATTGTTAAGTAAATAAAAACTTGTAGGTAATTTGACTTATAAATCTAGGTATAACACTCCAAATAAAATTGTTGCAAAGAGAATCAAAATACAAAAATTAAAGAAATAAATGACCAATTAGATTTTTAAACTTAGCTGTGTAGCCTTCTCTTATTTTTATTTACATGCCTTTTTCTCTCAACAACAATCATTTTGAGCATCAGCTCTAGAAATGAGCTATTCTTCCAAATAGCAAATAGTGATAGTGATATTTTCTGTGAGAACTCAAGGAAAGTTGTGTTAGACATTATCTAAAAATATTCCATTCAACTAAATAGATTCATTAGAAAGGTCTTTATTTTCCTTTTTATTCATTCACTCACTTGGTGGTGCCGGGGACTACACCCAAGGCTTCTCACTCTTGCAAGGCAAATGCATAAACCCAGACCTAAAAAGACCTTTCTAGAAGTCTAAGTTCCTTTAATAAATTAACCAATAGGCTGTTAATACATATTTTAATAGAAGAAAACAAATTTCACTTTAGAATCAGGAAAATGTTTTCCATTAGGAAAAAATACATTTCTCTAGCTGAGTATCAAATGACTTTTTCACAAATTAAGTCTCAGATACCTTTTGAGTACATACATATGTGTTCCTATTATGTGAAAACATGTAGTTTTATTCAGAGAGCCTCAAATTTTTTTATTTTATAATCAAATACAAACTGTAGCACCTGTTTGTGTTGAAAATAGAAAAAATTGGCATAAATTAAACTTTATATCTTCATGAAATTCATTGTATAGGATTTCCATTTAAAAGAGAAATATTTTCTCATTGTGAAAGAAATTTATTCACTTTGTCCCCTTGACCACTTCCAAAACATTTAGAATGATGTTTTGCATTTTCAAAAATGATGCCTACATGTTAAAAATGTAGAGTATAGCCTTCAAATTATATTGGAGTGTCTATTTAACAAGGAAAAAAGTCATCTTGTTTATTTTGTTTGTTCTTGAAGATATGATTTTAGAAGTGTTACTTAAGAGAGGATAAATAGCTTAGCATTGCACTGGTTAATCATCATATATTTATTGAGCACCTATTTAGTAAAGGGTATTGTCTTAGACCATTTGAATTGCTACAAGAATGCCTTAGACTAGATGTCTTATAAACAACAGAAATTTATTTCTCAGATTTCTGTAGGATAGGAATTCCTAACCAAGATGCTGGCAGTCCCATGTCTGGTAGGTAATGGCTTGTTTTCTGCTACCTATGGCTTTGCTGCTATGTTCTTACACTTAAGTCAACAAAGCAGCAAAATTATACCTCTTTTAAAAGGGCATTTATACAGGTTAGGAGTCTGGTTCGGTGGTAGAGTGCTTGCGTAGCGTGTGCAATTCCCTAGATTTTATCCCCAGGACCCTAAAAGGAAAGGTAAAAACATATGAAATATCTCTCCTGATTTGATATTCACCACTTGACACTGTTGCAATGGAACTTAGGTTTCAACATATGAATTCTATTCAGACACCAACATTCAGACCATAGTAGTTATGTCAGTTTTTATAGCTATAGCCCTCACTAAATCTGACCTAACCTTAGCTTTCATAGACTTGGTGGTAGTCTGGAAACAACCCTTGTTTCCATACTATACAGACCTGCCTAGCCACTTAAGGCATCCAAGTGTATATTTGTATCTTTTACCTCACAGTTAGTGGCCTATTTCTTGTATGATTTGGTGAATCATACATAAGCCTCTGTAGTAGAGTAAGGTTCCAGATGCTTTTCATCTTATCTCGGCAGACAATGTCATTACTACTATATTTGTTATAAAGGCCTCTGATCACCCAAAAAAAACATGCTGTACCAGCAGCAAGTGCTTATAATTTATCTAAAATCTTTATTATTGTGCAAACTTATTTAGAAATTAAAAGAAGATATTTTAAGATTCCTAAAGAAAAAAATATTTCTTAAAACAGTCAGGGATGGAACCCAACAGTATACCAATAGAGAATGACTGAAACATTAAAAAATTTTAAATTTGAGGCCTCAAAATCAAATAACACAAGTGCTAAATGAATGAGCATATAAAACTGCTTTATTACTTTTAATGGACAATATTGGAAATTTACGGATTGAATTCTGGGGATAATCTAAATTTTATTACAATTTATTGAGCTATTAGGGATTAAGCTAGTTTAAAACTATGAAATTTCTAGAAGTCAGACCTACTTCATGTGTTTCATTTTGAGTATACAATACAGACACAAAAACATGCACCATGAAGAATTTTTCAGCCTTATAGAAAGGCTGTACTTCACTTTCAGTTGCACTAAAAAAGATGAGAAATAATTTTGTGGATAATTTTGAAACATTGTTAGCTTTTGTAAACTGCCTTTTTGTTTATTCAGTTCATGTGTTATACCACCTAAATTGTAATGGAAGACCACATAATCAGTGTAATCTGTCTTAATACCTTTCTATTATTATTTGACACTCTCTCTAGGTCTATTAGGTGCACCTTAACACATAAAATTTATTTCTATCATAATTATTTGTATGTTATGCCACCGACTAGTTTTGAATATTCATCTCAGAAGCTATAAATACCATAGTAATTAAAGAAGTTTACTTTAGTGTAAATTATGAATCATTCTTCTCATTAGAAATAGTTTCAAGTAATACCCACATATGAAACTGGAATGTAACAATTCTTTAGGACCTTATGAGGAATTTGTACTAGAAAGCACAGCATAATGAAGTTATTCCTAAAACCGTGCAATGAAAGATATATTGAGGAATATTCAGGGTGTTTTGAATGCTATTAAAACTAACTTGTTGCCAACATAATAATGTCTTTGTAGTACTGTTTTATATAAGAGTCTAGGATTTCAGTCTTTCTTTTTGAGGGTAGTAGGAACTGATCCCAGGGACTTTGCACTGAGTCATACTCAAAAACATTTTATTTTTTGAGATACTACCTAAGTCATTAAGTTGTCCAGGCTGGGCTCAAACTTTTAATCCTCCTACTTTAGCTTCCTAGAATGTTGTCATTACATACATGTGCCACCACACCTAGATAGGACTTCAATATATCACCCTTTTGTACACATATATATTTGTTCATTTTCCTGACACCATGTGATTAGGTCCTTACAGAACTTCAGTTTCTTGGATCAGGTTTTATATTTTATGATTCAGAAGGTGAAAGGGGCAAACTAAAACAGGTGTGTATCTCCCGTCAGAGTTAGAAACATACAACTTCTGCTGATTCTTATTGAATTTAAATTGATATTGATATTTATGGTAGCATTAATGAATGCTGAGGCTTAAGCAACTAGATTTCCAAATAACTGTATAATATTGTAAGGACCAATGCTCTAGCTAACATTTCTTTTTCTCTCAAATAGACATATCTCCAAAAATACATTAAACTATCAGATATTATTAAATGTAATTTTGTCTTTTATTTAATCCTATCATCTTAATTACACAGAGTTATCATTTTCAAAAGTATGACTGTAACTGATGCAGTGGCACACATCTGTGTTCCCAGTTGTGTGGGAGGGAGGCTAAAGCAGGATGACTGCCAGGACAGACCAGCCTGTGAAACCTAGCAATACAGAACTCTGAGTCAAAGTCAAAAGTAAAAACGGCTAGGGATGTGGATGTATCTCAGTGTTCCCTGGATTCAAACCATGTTACCACAAAAAAATAAATCAAAAGACTCTATCTAAGCCTCTGCTAAATAAAATTTTATGAATACTGAAACCAGGCACACTTCTTTAAAGTGCTATGATTATACTAACATTCGGCAACTCATTTATTTCTAAAAAAGTAGAAGAAAAGAGGATGCAGCAGCTGCAGTAGTTTTCCTGTGACTGTGTTTTTATTTTTTTTATTTTTGACACTAGGGATTGAAACTGCAGCTTTCACACCAAACGACACACATCCCAACCTGGTGCCCAGTTTGGATTGGTAGTGTGATCCTCCTGCCTCAGCATCAGAGATTGCTGAGATTATAGGCATGCACACCATTTCTTGCTCCTTGCAGAAGTTTTTAGTGTTGGTTGGTATAATGTTGTCTTAGATTTGGCAACAACATTCTGAACATGATCTAATATATCTTAGGCCAAGCAATGTAACACAGTTTGCTCTTTCATTAAAACTCAAACAATTCAGGCTGAAAAATAATCTGGCTGATATGCTTACAAGGGAACTCTGCAGTATACCTAAGAACAATTGCTATGTAAACAGTTTTATACTCACCCATTCATATTTACAAACACCCACCCCCAACCCCTCACACACAGACATACACACACAGACACACACACACACACACACACAATCTCCATCAAAAGTCTTCTATAATCCCTTGCTGTTTACAGTTCACCAAAAACTACTGAAATTGAATTGTCTGTTGCAGGTAGAAGACTATGCAGTGGTTGAGTACCTCAGTTCACTAATACTTTCAATTGTGAACAATTTGCTTCACAAACAGGAGTGTTTGGAAAAATTTTGATTTTGTTTGTAAACTCTGCATTGGATGACAAACACAACCATGATCATCTTTTCCATGTGAACTGAATGTAGCTATCTTTTACAAAAATGTGGCATGAATTAATTGCATTAACCAAGATGTCACTGTACAGCATGAATTTAGTGATCATTATTTATGATGAGTTAATTAAAAGGACTAAGAAACTCCTAGTGAATTAGTAAAAACATTTCTGGGTGAGTCTAAGAATGATTCACATATAGGCCAGAAAACTGAAGGGGAAAAACACATCTCAGACATGGGTGACACTAACCAATAAGCCTGTACCCTGGAAATAATAAAAAAGGGAATGAAAAAGGAAATGTTCCCTCTTCAGAAAAGTTCCAACCAATAACCTTTGGACATTGGTTTCTCCAGACACTCTACAGTTAGCTTCAAGGCCTTTGACGTTTACCTGTGCTATATCTTTGATCTGTCCTGCTCTGCAGCTTCCATCTTGTAAAACTGAGCATCTACCGTTTTCTCCAGCCCCCAGCCATTATAGATTCTTTCACTTTGGATCCCACAGATGACCACTGTGAACTCTTTCAAGTCTGATCCCATGGGTGTACCTAACAAATATTTTTTCATAATTATATATATATATGCTTTCTTTTGACTCAGTTCCTCTACAAAGTTTTATGATATTTCTCCACTGTATATGAAATTTTAGAAGCCATTATTTTTATTACATTCTCCATAGTTAACAAATGTACCAGTTTTTTAGACTTTTTGGCATTTATTTCATTAAATCATCATAAATCAAATAGCCATAAATCCAAATATGGCATTGGCATAAGAACATGTAGATCCCAATTTGAGATTGCATCCTGCAAAATTATATTTTTATTGTTCAGATTTAATGTTTTTAATGGCTAATACTAGAATTCAAGGACAATAACATTTTGTAAATGTTCCTACTCAATAACAAAAATACTGACAATAATATTGAGAACTAATAGTCTTGAATCTGAATTTAGTATACATTTATGCCTAGTGACAAATCCATGTATACATATATGAACTTGTGCTTTTTATTTATACCTTTCTTTTTAGACTGAAGGCACTAAAATCATGCTATAGAGATATTTCTAAGTTTAGTGTTCATAAGTTTTCATTTTATATTAAAAATCAACTGAAAAACATCAGAAGCATATCACAATCATGAACATTCAAGCTTATTTAATTTAAGAGAAGAAAAATATTCATAGTGCATCTCTGCCAAATAACATGTCAATAAAACTGAGTATAATTCCAGAGTCTCTCCATCAACTCAAAAGTTAAATGGAAACATTAAGAACTTATCAGATTGATTATTAATTATAAGTGTTTTGAGAAGTAATAGAACGAAATAAGGATTCATTGAATATCTGCTGTGTACCTCAGAGAGACTATTGCTAGGAGCTGTGAATGATAAAGGATAAGAGGTCTAGTATATGATGTATTCAGGAATGCAGTGACTTTAGGAGAAAATTTCTATTTACTTAAACTGTTAGGGTCTCTTCTAGAATATGCTCCAACATTTCAAAAGCTAGGCTTTATTCATGACCATAAATAATCTGATCTAATTGTGATACATATGTGTTAGGGAGAGTATATTTGATGGAAAAGATATATTGAACTTGGTTCAGAATATCTGAGATTCATTTATTTTTATATTTTAATTTACTTTTTATTACTACATGAAATTGATGCAGTTTACATTCATCTTGAAATTGGTTACATATGCACATTAGAGCTTGTTTCTTTTTTTAACTCCCAACCTCTCTCTCCCTTCTCCCCCCACTAATTCCCCTATCACCTTTTTTCATACTTTTTGACATTACTTATCATAGCTCATTTTGTGTATAATATTTACATTCTTTGGAGTTATTAGGTAAAATGTGAAATAACAATAAAGATATGCAATACTTGGGAACCAAATAACTCCAATGAATGTAAACACTATATAGCATAACATGAGTTGAAGTCTGAGTTTTAGTTATGGATTTTAATATTTTAATCTTCAGCAAGTCACTTCAATTCTCTGAACTTAAGTTTCTTCATCTTTAGAAGAGACCCTAACAGAATGACTATAAGAATCATATAAAAATAATATACTTTATGATATAAAATTGTGTCTATGAATGCATTTTTATCTACTTAGTCACATGCTTATTATTAATATATTGTGGTTTCTTTCAACAGTTTACTTGGGGTAAAAGAAATCTGGGAATCTCTACTATCACACATTCAATTCATTTATTTTACAAATTTGACCACCCCCTCTATATGCTAAAATTCGTGGTGGCATGCATTTTGCCAAGCACTATACAATTTAAGGAAAATACTTAGAAGAATATCTATACATTTGAGCAATAGTTTTAATTTTTCACATTCTCAGAAATTAGTGTTTCACATGCATGTTGTAAACACATGCTTGTCATTTTAACACACAAAATGTCTCATTATTCCAAAATAGTCAAAATTCTATATTCTAACAAGTTAGACCTAGTAGTGGTTTCTTCATCTTTGCATCCTAAAATAATGTGCATACTTTATATTCTATGATTAATAAAAATTATAATGCTGTATACTGTATTTTAATTCAAAAGTTTTATTTTCCCCTCTTAAAGTCTGAGAAATAAATATTGTTTGACATCAGTGCTCTTCTCATTTTCTCTGTTTCATTTCCTGGTTCTCTCTTTGTTTCTTTTCTTATTAAAGTTTCTTTTACCTGTTTCCATACACTCTTTCCATATCTCACCTACCCTGAGATTTTTTCAGATTCATATATTGTTGTGTTTGCAAGAGTTTATTCTTTCTTCCATAGTTTCTACAACACGTTCTCCATTTTGAAATAAGATTATAATTAAAATGAGATTATCTTTTTGGCAGTGGGGGGGGTTTTTACTTGTTTTTGCTTAAAGGCTTTAAATTATGATGGTTCAAGAAAAATTAAATTCTGAAAACTAAACTCAATATTTTTTCTTATCACAGGTATCAACAATTTAATATTTCCTGAGTCAAATATTTCCAGTTTCTTTTTTGGCAAGACAGAATAAGAGTAGAGGAAAACAGAAAGTAAATGGTAATAAGAAGATATAGAGTCAAATAATAGGATGGAAATCTGCAATGAAATGTTGACCACTCTTTACCATGATTTTTTCATTAAAAGATCAAGACACCACCTTTAATCCATAGAATCACTCATTTAGAATTTTTTATTTTGTTCCCAATATAATTTTCATAGACTCAAGAAGAATAAGGAAAGTACAATATTATCAGTACTTCCATTATGGTAGCTTGTCAAACTCTGGGTATAGGAGTGTCCTCACTCATGTAGGGCTATGGAATGGAGCTTGCTGACTCCAGCCAATGACTTCACACAGTGCTTTATGGTGCTTCCTTTAATGGATGCCATAGGTCTGATTCCAGCAATCAATGACAGGGTCTTGAAATTAGAATTGCTTTGTGAATAAATGTTTGCTGTTTATTTAACTTAGTGTGCTTCTTATGCAGTAGAAAAACATTTAAATGTTATTTTGAAAAAATGATTCTCATTTTATTTGCAGAACATTTTTTCTCAAGCATATGTTTTCTGGGTACGTATTTGGAAGAACTACATGGACAGTTCAAAGTGTTTGGGGTTAAAATATCTGACAAGTGCATTCAGAGATATGAGAAAGGCAAAAATATGTAAAAACAATGAAAAAAGTCAGTATATTTAAGATGATCATAGGCGGAATAACCATCTCTTTTTCTTTGAGAAAAACAACGAGAAGACATCTCAGCCTTATTTGTCCTAAGTAAACAAGGGCTCCAGCATATAAATTCTCAAAGCACAGAGTACTGCATATATTTTTGTGCTAAAATGGATTCTGGTCACCTGTTTTACCAGAGTTTTTTTTTCTTTCTATCTCACATACACATACACACATGCACACACGTGCACATACACAGCTGCAGGTGCACACAGACATATCACACATACTCCCATTACTCTTAGCGATATGCTTTATTCTTCCTATATGTCAGAGTAAATCTCTAATTCCAAGGAATGTTTAACTACTGAATTTGAGTCTCACCATCAGCATCAGACTCGCTGCACTTGCCAGTGCTAGATAACACAACAATGACATGAACTCAAAGCTTCAAAATCCATAAATACTTTTCCTGTCTATGACTTACTGCCTCTGATATTTTCATGCTGATATACTGTAGATGAAATCCATAAATGTAATCCTAAATTTCAAGCATTTGGATTTGTCAGTTTAACTTAGGCATCACCTTAGTTAAACCTAAACTAACTGTATTTATGCAAAAAGTAACCATAGGAGGATAGGGGAAAAATGTGTTTTCATGCTGCAGTAAATATTATCAGAGCTTTGTGGTGCTATAATCAGTGCATGCAGAATAGCACATATCCAAACAGTAAATCAGAGTTGCAGTCTAGCAAAATAAACCCTTCAAAGCTCATGAGCTTACTGTTATTCACCTAGAGGATTCTCTCCATTTTGAAGCTGAGTGAGTCCATTAGGCTTATGTAACAAAAGCTTAAAGGTGGAATGTAAAGCTCTTAAGAAATAAAATATTTCAGTCTCTAAATCAACAGTGTGCATTATGTATTGAAAGTTAAATGTGCTAGTAATGCCACATACAATCGTGAATAATGATAATCACATTCACACATTAAAAAAAAACACTTAAAAGTACATTTCCTTCACAATCTGAAAAAAAACTGCACATCAGTATTCCAGCCCTTTTCTGAAAAAGCTGAAGGGAAAGTAGCAATCAGGGAGTGGTGTATGATTTGCAAGTGCTGACATCCATTCTTATAAATCCTTAATCCAGCCTTTGATAGACAGGTGAAGAAGAAATTGATTTTTTTTCAAATGTTTTGGAATAATAAAATGCAGAATATACAAAATGCAAGCAGGTACACATATTTTTATAGATTGAAGACCTTGTTTATTTTAGTATCCAAATTGCTGCAAGGAAAACACAGTACATCCATCAAAAATAGTGATGGGGTATTTACTACTGGCAGAATGATGACATCATCACATTTTCTGACTAAATCTCTGTATGTCCAAGTACTTTCAAAAGCTGCTCAAGCATAGAATTGGCCCTAGAATAATGCAGTAAAGCAAAGTATTGCTCCTTTTGCTTCCAAAGTGTGCCTTTTTGATGGACTCTCAGATTTCAATTTAAACTATTTCCACCAAATTGAAACATTTGGGGTCATGACTTTAACAAGAACATCGGAATGTTCAACTAAGTGTGAGGAAAACCTTCTAAACATTTTACAACTTTTGCTTAACTATAATTTCTGGTAAAAAGCCAGGTGTTGTAGTCCACTCCATATTCTCTGCACCCTTGCAGGCTGAGGCAGGAGGATCACAAGTTCAAATCCAGCCTGGGCAATTTAGTGATGTAGTGACTTTTTCTCAAAGTAGGGCAGTGATGTTGCTCAGGATGAGAGCCATGAGATCAAGCCTCAGAATTACAAATATAAACAAACAAATAAATAAATAAAAAATACATACTTTAACATGATAATTAAAAAACCACAGAGAAAACATGGTTTTCCAGAATAATCCTAGCTTTCATTAAGAAACTATATCAAGTAAATTAAGCCTTTAGTTAGACCATGGGTTGTTATAATTTTTCATTTTGAAAGATGTGTTTTATGCAGAATTTTTTCTGTTAAAAATTATTTTCTCTTTGGAAATGGAGTAGTAAGTAATCTTATGTGCTTGAGTATTTAGGGAAATGTGTAATTTGCTTCTGGGAAAATATTTTTTGTGTCCTTCTTGATCATAAGACTTTTTCCCTATGATCCAGATTTCCATGACAAACAACACTAATGAACTTGCCTTAAGGTCTATGGACGACTGAAGTCCCAAACAGTATCAACTCATACTATCTGCATTTGTTTTTTTCTTTTAAGGTGTGTTTTAATGTTTTATCTTCACATTTTTCTCTTACAAAAATTGATTGCAAGCTTGACAAAAGATGTCTATAGACACTATATCTTGCATCAGATTGACACAAGTAAAAATATTTTCCCACTGAGACAAGTAGTAAAAAGAGTGACAAAAAAGTCAGTTTGAGGGAAATTTGACACCAAACACATTCCAAGAATTTACTCCAAAGTTCATTTTTGTAATGGGCTCTTAAATTTTCAGCAAATGAAAACTATGCTGCATAAGCCAATTGATAATAAATTTAAGACACCAAAAAATGTCTCAGAGAAAGTAATTGCAACTACGGAGCAACATATTTCTAAAATCAATTGGACCTATCTGTCTTACTGGAATAGGAGGCACTTCTGGAAAATAAAATAATGTCCTTAGAAAGAGAATCAGAGATTCTTTTTAATATCTTCCTCCTGCTCCATTCTAGAGAAATGAGATGAGAGTTAAATGTTGTAGATATTTTGGAGCTTTTAAGATGAAAGCTAAAAAATAACATTCATAATTCAAATCTTCCTGACTCAAATCTTTTGAATTTATGAAAAATGCATCTCGTTTATATCTGCTTAATGTACTATATTTATAGCTTATGTGTTTGAGGAATTCCCATTACAATACTTTCTGCTTCTTTATAATACATATGTGCAAGAAAGAAGCATCAAAACATGAAAAGAAAATACTTCATGTTTACCCAGTATAAATAAAATTACCATTGCTAGACCCTGTAACAGCTAAACAAACTAAACTGTTAACAATAACAAAAGCAAGGATATGTCAAAGTCAAGAATTCTTGTGGGAGAACATTATGCTTATCTTTTAAAATTTTACTCACAGGAAGACAAAAGTGTTCTCATTTGTCCCACCTATACACAAAATAATTTTAAAGAAAAATGATATTTGAAAGAGCTAAAAGGCTATTTATGTCTATAGGGATTAAAACTGACATGTAAAGTTTTTCTCAAAAATTAATAAGTGAGTGTTTGTGTAGGTTATGTAATTTAAGCTTATTTTATACAATAAGCAAATGTGTTTTTACATACTAGATATATTCTTTAGTACACCATATTCAATCTCTCTACATTCATTCAATATTTGTTTATAATCTTAAGCACTATGCTACAATGTGAAACAAGGGGAAAACAAGGTATGCCGGATCCCAAAAAAGCTCACAGTCTGGTAGAGACAAGAGGCAAAATTCACATCATTCATCCTAAACTGACAAAATTAAGGCTTTTGAGGTTCAAATTTTCCCTTGAAGATTCATGGATCAAAGACTATCTTGAGATATTTGTTAATAAGTACATTGCTCTCAACATTCGATTCTGAAGTTTGAAGGAAAACAGAGTGAGCCCTATACAACATCAGCAAATGCTCTGAGCAAAGAGCAACCACTGCCAGTGATGATCCATCTAATCCCAGGATTACAGAAGATCCCAAGAGAAAGCAGAAGTTTGTTTTAAGTGGGATTTTGCTACATGAAATTTGTCTGCAGTCCCATGGGCTCCCTTGCAGACCTCTTTTCTCCATACAGAGGCATTTGTTATGCCATTGCTCAAATAGGTTTATTACCTATTTGAACCCTCCAGGTGGTGATATCAATTGCAAAAAAATGTAGAAACTCAACCATAGTTTTTTAAATGCAGTTTCATTTTTCCAACATGTTGTGCACTGCATGTAGTCACACATTTGGGGAAATACTGTCACTGAAAGAAATGCTACAGGGCTTTACAGAGGGCTTATCTGATATTATTCAATAAAATGAAAACTCTGTTGAGCTTTTAAGATAAGGGCAATCTAACCTTGCCTGTGGTGGCACATACCTTATTTAGAACATGTACAATCCTTGTATTATAGGGAATTGTTTAAAAATGTGGATTTCTGTTAAAAGGTACTTACCAGCCCAATTTCCATTTTTCAAAGCAAATCTGTTGCATGGGGAGTTGTATTATGTTGTATAAACTAGGTATGTAGCATGTAAAAATTTGAAAATGAAAGCTTAATATTCATTTGAAGACAGAATGAAGGTTTTAAAAAAACATTAAAAAGGTTAGACATGGTGAAGTGTTTCCTGAAATTCAGAGAAAAAGATATTGTCAATAGGTAAAATTTTATTTTACCTATTGTAAATAGGTAAAATTTTATTTTACCTATTGTAAATAGGTAAAAAGGTGTCCAACTCATTTTGTCTAAAAATATAGTGCATAATTTATTTTAGGAATTTAGGCAAAAATTATAATGCAGTGATTAGTGTTTTCATATTATTTCATTCTGCTACTGATTGATAGTTGTTCCCAGTACTGTTTCTTTTTTCTCTTTTTTACTTAGTTTCATGGCAAAGTGTTAATGTAGGATTCTTTTCCAGTGTGATAGCTATTTTTTTTTCTTCTGGAGGGTTGGTCTTCATGTTTCCCCAGTTGCTAAGTACTTTTTAGCCTCCTTTTAACCTAACTATGCAGATTTACAAGAGGTTAATTAGAGATGGCACCAAGCAATATATATTCCCAATGGCTCCCATCTAACCTTTTAGTAACACCTACTGCCTACCAGCTTCTTGTCCTAGCTCCAACATTCAACCTAGCCAAACAAACCAGTCCTATGTGCAAATATCTGCCTCCTTTACTTGGATTACAGTAATAATTGATGATAATGTCAAAACACATCACCTGGGCCTACTTGAATTTAATGAATTATTAATGTAGAAACAATATTTTAAAGTGGTAAATAATAACCAGTTTTTATTTGCACCTACTAAAAACCCAAGTATATACAACTGTGTGATATGTACTAATTCTAATCCTTGCTAATCACAGTTGATAGATGAGCCAACTGAGTATTAAAAAGTCTAGGCAAATTGCCTGAAATCAAAGATCTAGGGTTCAAAATTAGTTCTATCTGTCTATAAAACTCATGCTCACCATGTGCTACCATGATATCTACTAGCAGAATTTGGCATTAAGAGACAAGAAGTAATGAAATGTAATCTTAGTGATAGCAGGAGGAGGAACAGTAATTCTACCGCTAATGAAGATTATGAAGGCAGTAACTTCCCTGCTTCTATGCATAACTGAGGTTGAAATGAAATATAAGATTTGGCCTAGTCACATAACTCTTACAAAAATTTTCCTTATTTAAGTAGAATTTTAAAAAGTATCTTAGCATCAAAAATGCTACAAACAAATCATTGAATACTGTTCATTACCTCACTACTTCTTTACCAATTTATTGACTCATAAAACACTCTATTAACAAACTTTCTCATGTAACAAACTAAACCAGAGGCCCACCACAAACACTTAGCTACTTGTGGTTGATTCTTTGCATGTGTTTCTGTTTCTTATTCCTCTAACAGGATGCATAAAACAGGATTTATAACCATATGCTCTGAAAAAAACACTTGAATATACTGAATTGATATTACCCTATAAAGTATCTGATGTCATGTTGTATATCTTAGCTTGCATACTAGCAAATGGTCTAATATTTTTCATAACTAATTTCAAGGCTTTTTAGATTTATTTAGGAAAAAATTACAGTTGCTCAAGAAATAATGTTTAAGTATCATGAAATGCTTCTCACTGTCTCTTTTCCATTTCAAACAATCTGAAATTCTATGTACTATGTTCAGTATTTACTCTGTTGGAAATAAGACACTACCATTGTGAAGGCTTTTGTAAAACATGACTGTTATATATATATATATATATATATATATATATATATAAAACTACTAAATCATTACTATTAAGCATGGCTTGATTACTCATTTCTTAAAAGAGTTAATTTTTATGTATCTATTATAAGTCAGAAAGTATGACAGATACTACAAATTATATACGGATCTATAAAATATCAGAGGAAATAAACATGGTATGTACTTTTAAGGAATAAAACTCTGGAAATAAAACATGGTTTCAGGTATCTGTAATGAAAAGTTGAATTCCATAAATACTATAAGTGTTATAAGTATGACAATAAAGCTGCAGTGAAGCTCAATTAATATGGATAAAAGAATGAAACAGGACCTCTAAATTATATAGGGGAAATATTGAAACTCCCAACCTGCTAGATATCAGATATACGGAGTCTGTGTTCCCCAAAACTGAGGAACAAATTCCAAGGAACAATGGAAATTAAGAGCAGGCAATATTTATTTAAAAATATTTCCTGAGAAACAGAAAGAGTCCTGAGTGGGTTGCTTCACTGACAGTTGATAGTTGTATGAATGCTGCATTTATTGGCAAAAAGAAAAAGAAATAAAGAAAACTAGGCTGTGGTTCCCAGAAAGATAGTCACTGTCATGCTTATAAAAACATCAGATTTCTACTACAGAGGTGAGCTGGCATAAAACTCATTGAAGATTTTCTGGAGAAAGTCATTGTTGACACTGAGACATAAAGGATAATGAGAAATCAAGTGGGAAAACATTGGGTACACGTGTCATTGGGGGTGACTTCCTAGGCATAGAGAAGCACAGTAAATGTTCAGAGGAAATGCTAATTAAAGATAAAATTTAACACATCAAAAACTTTGTCTCATGGATATGAATTCATTGTCATGCATGGATAATTCATTAGCAATAAATTTTATTAGCAACCTGCTTTTTTAAGAGTAGAAGTAAGTACTCAGCCCATGAAAATCAAAGAAATTATGTAAAAGTCTCTCCTTTACCTCCCAGATATTTGCATGTGGTCCTTCGGAAAACGTTGGTAAGACTCACTGTTTTGTGAATTAATTGTAGTAGTCCATTATCCTCACCCTCACTTAATAAAGAATTCCCTAGCATTGGGACTACTGTAACTTGCTATGCAATAGAGAATTTCTTCTCATTATCTCTTTTTTTCCAATGAGAATGCAGATTTCATTATGATTTTTAGCATATTATAAATATGTACTCATTTTTTTCTTTTCTCTTTTGAACTATGTACATAATTATTCCTTTCTATATGAGAATGTTATAAGGGAAAAATATAACCCCTGCTCTGCTAGATGTCAGATATGCCAAGTACAAGTTCTCCCAAATTGAAAAATGAGTTTTAAGGAACAATGGTGGTTAAAAGTAGGAAAAATTTATTGAGATAGCCCTTAAGAGAAAGGAGGAAACCCAAAAGAAAGTTGCAAAGAAGTCCACTTCTCAAAGGAGGTTTCATAGAGCAAAATCACAAGGTGAGTACACTTTGGTCAAAAATATGATGAGTCAAATGATTGCAAATATGACTACTTAGGTAATATTGATCCAATGGGGAAGTAAGTCATGTAGCAAGTATGCATGGAAAGCACAAAGACATTTTTAGGAAGGGATAGATTAGGAGGTCCTGGTCACCCACCTGGGTGATAGATGCCTATCAAGACTTTTTTGGGCCAAGTAATACCAATTATAGTATAAGCTTCAAGTTATTTATTATCTCTAAGGGAAGTATGTAGGCTTGGTCACTACATCTTTATCTTGAGCCCTGGCTTTCAACAAATGCTCCTCTATCACAGTTGTAATGTGTTCTTATCTTCTACACACTGACTCTTTCCAGGATCTAACCCTATCTGACTGCCAATAGCATTTCTAGTTAATCTTAGCTGTCTATGATAAAAGTTGCATACTTTTGGAAACAGAAGCTTTTTCTATGACTTATTGTGTGATATTGATCAGAGCAGCTTATTTTCTGTGCTTAGGTTCTTTTATTTATGGAAATAGTGATGAAGCATATTCAACAGAGGGCTTGTAAACATTAATCATTTCTTTTACTTTATGAAGAAGAAAAAGAAAGCCCAGAGAAGCACTGTGATTTGTTCAATATCACACAGCTTTTGGGGATACAGCCAGATTTAGAACCAAGTTCTGTCTTTAATTTATCATGTTTCTCGAAAAAATTAGATGTCAAGTGTTTTCCAATGTGTGTGATAGGATTCTTTTCAAGATTATTAAAGTAAAAAATGAATTTATTTCTCTTCTGCCTCAAATAATGCAAAGAAAATATTGCACATAAAATAAAAACCAGGGTTTTGAGTCTTAGATATAAAAAAGAGTATCAATGTGAAATTGAACACTCACTTTACCTTTCTTAAATTTAGAATCTTCATGTGTTATAGGAGTGTAAGTATGCCTCTGCAACTCCTATCATGGTCATTTTAAAGGTAAATAAAAAAGAATATACATAATGCTATTTTGCATACCATAAAGTAAAATGAAAATATGCAACATTATTGTCAAAAACTACACATTGAAAAATTAGGAAATTGAACCTCTGAGATGATAAATAACTTACCATATTCTCTTGGACATTTTCTGTCTGAGGAGACATTTGAACTTCAAGTAATATTCCTTTTCCCTTACAACTTGTACCCTCTATTTGACTGGAAACTCCAGATATATGAAAATTGCAAAACTTTTATCTTTAAGTGAACACTAACTAGAGTATTATATGTGTTATAAATGTGTATTTCTTTGTGACAGGCTATTTCAAACTTCCCACCTTCCTAAAATCTAGCAAGACTAAAAAGTAGTTGAAATATGTAAATTATCATATTGGAAAAAACAATTAAGAATTTATTTTTAGTTTAAGTTTGACCTCCATTTGATTGTGGATGAAATTTTTACAAAGTCCTCATGCAGTTTACAAACATAAAAATTCCCTTCTCATAATGTATGCCATTTATAGTATTGACCTTAAATATTTTTCCTAATAGAAATACTATAACTTCCCCACAAGAAAAAGTGAATCAAATGACAAGTCAATTGATTCCTTGCCTCAGGTCAGTATTTTTAGATTCTCAAATAGAATGCTCTCGACTTATCCTTGCTTTTCGCTATTACTCCTCTTACATTTCATGCCAAAATTTTATCATCTCCACCATTAATTAAGTATCACTTTTATCATCTTATTATCATCCTCATCGACATCATTGATCATATTTATTGAGCATTTATTATTTCCTTGGTAAGATGCACATAGTACATCAAAAGCACTCTCTCTGTTTGGGACCCATAGGTCTGCCCTTCACCTGCAGGGAGCCTCCCAGAGACTGGCAGCCCGGCCTGGTGTGTTTGGGACTGGGAAATTGGTGGAGACCTGCATCTCGGCGTGGGCTGTTTGGGACTGGGAACTTCGTGGAGACTGGCATCTCGGCCTGACTGTTTGAGACTGGTAGGCCCACCCTTCACCCATAAGGAACCTCTCAGAATCTGGCATCTTGGCCTGGTCTGTTTGGGACTGGGAACTTCTCAGAGATTGGCAGCTTGGCCTAAGCTGTTTGGGACTGGGAACATTGCATGGAACAGTGGCAGAGAACCTGAGGGGCCTGGGACTGCTGCTACTGCCCCCCTTCTCCAGGAACATCTAGGAAGCCTGCCACAGGACTCAGCTGACTGGGACCACATCTGCTGGACATTCCTTGCTGCCAGGAACATTGGACTACAGTGGACTACCATGCTGGCTTGATGAGGGGTTCAGAAAACTCTCACCCAAAGAGAAGACCACATCAGGCTTCAGTCAGTGTGGCACAGTAGGAAGAATTCAGGAAACAGGATCCCCTCTTCATTGTGGTACTCAGAAATTTGACAAACATCAACCACACAGTAGAACCCTGAAAGGCACACTGCAGAAAGTTGCATCTGTTGGAATAGAAAGACCACAAATTCACCCAAAATGTGAAAAT
>PVJX010020920.1:0-32654 GCA_004027295.1 Dolichotis patagonum
TCCTGCAGCTACCGGTGTGTTAGGGCCAGGCCTGGCAGGCGCCTGGCAGGAGGAGGGGTTACGGAATCCAGCATGTGGTTGTAGGTAGAGCTCCAAGACTTTGAGCCCCCTTCCCAGCACCAGGACACCCTGCTTCTGAGGAGGTGATTTTCTCCTCTGCCTTCAGCATCAGGGTTTCATGCTGGAAGCGACTGCCACATGGCCCTTAAAATCAACTGCAAATGAAACGGGCAGATAGTCTGGCCACCACCGACCCCTCAGAACACAGACTGGGAGGAGCAGTGGAAGCTTTTGCCTAGAGCAGTGCAGGGGCTGGGGCAGGGGACAACAGGCCCCGGAGAACAGAGATAAAAGGGGTGACAAAGACAAGCCAGTGTCTTTCCTGGGAGAGGAGATTATGTCCAGCAGTCTTCCCCACAGTCCTCACCTACTGTTTGCTCCCTGACCTCGTGGTCACATCAAAGCAAGGACCCCTTCCCTGACTCCAAAGCCTGAACAGGTCCAGGGCTTCACTCCCAGCTCCTTGGAGCCATTGATGGATAGATGGGAATAGCTCCCGGAGTGCTGAAAGAGGACGAGGACTTCAGGTCCGAGCTGGCCCCTGCTGGGCTCTCTGCTCGGAAGGCTCCCCAGGACAGCCATGTCAAGCTCGTGCCAGGAAGAGGGTGAAGGGGATGAGCAGGCAGCACACTGATGGAGGAGGGGGAAGAGCAGAGGCTCAAGGGAACTACGGGCTTCCAATTCCATGTCAGATGGGCCGCAGGAGCAAGAGAGGATCTTGTAGGGAGAAACAGGGAGGTGGGAAGGAGGGGATTAAGGCCTTCCCTGGAGGAGTCGTCTCCCCCACCCAGAAGAGCAGTGGAGAAGGAAGAGAAGGGCTCAGCAGGTTTTTGCTTTGTGCTTCTAAAATGCATCCTACAGTCTACAGCCATGCCACCCCGAGTGCACCCCATCTTGTTTAAAATGCATCCTATAGCAGCAGTGTGCAAACTTATTTTCTCTCCATTGTTTAGTAAGTAATAATTCACTTACCCATTTTTATTAGTCCAAATCACATTAACTATCAGCTGGTGGGTCTGACCAACAAAGAAAGCAACTTGTTACTGCACGGAGCCCAGTTGAATCAGCCAAGAACTAGGGAGGTTGATACCTTAACTGCGCTGTGCAACCCCAGAGGGGCAGTGCATATTCCTGCTGGGCTTCCGATAGTCAAGAGCAGCTTGATTCACTCTCCATGTGTTTGTAGAATGAGCAATCAAGTTCTATTTTAAATTCACTCAAGAACCTGCAACATGGCTTCCTCTAACTACTTCAACCCTCTGCCAAACAGAAAATCCAGGTTTAAGCTCAAACAGTAAGGGCTCAATCAATATTCACAGTCCCGGAGCAGCTAAAGTGAGGTTTAACAAGAAGACAGAGGAAGTCAGAGAACGGCTAAGCTGCATCCTCAGCCGGCCCCACCCTCTCTGAGGCGGGCTCTGGCAGAGCTGCTCAGGCTGGACTCCATGCTGGACAGTAGCTTTAACCTGTGTCCTGCTTTTAGGGTAACAGAAGCGTGAAAGAGCCCAACTCCATGCGACTGCTGCCATCTGCAGGTGAAATTAGAAAACGCATTGCACTGCAATCCATACCATAAAATAAACAAATAGTACCTTTTGAAATTATCTATATTCTATTCCTTGTGAACTTTAAAAATGGCATTTTACCCCCAAAAAATATGGGGACAAGAACAGTCTTTTCAACAAATGGTTCTGGAATGAGTGACTACTCAGACACCTCCCTTACACCATTTATAGAAGAAAATCTATTCAAATGAATTATAGACCTACGTATAAGAGCTAAAACTAGGAAAGTCTGCTGAGAAAATATAGGATTACAGTCGAGGATTTAGCTCAGCGGCATAAGCGCCTGCCTGGCAAGCATGAGGTGGCAAATTTGATTCCCGGTACCAAATATATATATGATTACATTCCATCATGGATTAGTCAATGGTTTCCAAAACTTGACAGAAAAATCACAAGCAACAAAATGAAAAATAAGTAGGACTACATTGAAATTAAAAATTTTGTGATACAAATATTATCAGGAGAGTAAAGACAAGCCACAAGAGGGACAAAATATTTATAAATCATATATCTGACATTTGATTAGTATCCACAATATATAAAGAACTCTTACAAGTTAATAATAAAAGGCAAAATCAATTTAAAATGGACAAAGGATTTCAATAGGCATTGCTTCAAATAAGAGTGGTCACAGACACTCAAAAAACGTCACTAGCCATCACTGAACTGGAAACCAAAGCCACAGCGGGAAAGCACTTCACACCTGCTAGGATGGCGCTATACAGAAAGACAGGTGATGACAAGCGTTGGTGAGGACCTGGAATCCTCATGGCTGCTGGGAACATGAAATGGCGTGACCCCGTGGGAAAACAGTATGGCAGCTCTCCAAAGGGTTAAACAGTTGCCATGTGTCACAGAGGTTCCGCCCCTACCTGTGTGCCTAAGATAAATGAAAACGTATGTCCACATGAAAACTTAGATATGAACATTCACAGCAGCGTGATTCATAACAGTCAAATAGTAGAAACAGCCATCAGCTGATGAATGTGTAGAACAAAATTTGTTATGTCTGCAATGGAATATAAAGACAGTAAAAAGAAATAATACCTTAATATATGTTATAGTCCCTGCACTTGGGAGGCTGAGACAAGAGAATCATTTGCAAGTTTGGGAACAGCCTGTGCTACAAGGTAAGTGCAAGGCCAGCCTGAACTGCATAGTGAGACCCCGTCTCAAAAAGAAAATAAATAAATAGAAATAAATTATATATATATATATATATATATATATATATATATATATTGCAAACTTCAAAAACATTCCATTAAGTGGAGGAAGCCAGTCACAAAAGAAAAAAAATGGCTACATGTTCTATATTTCTATTTACAACATGTCCAAAAGAGGCAACGCTGCAGAGACAGAAAATAGATTAGTGGCTGATCACGGCTGGGCACAAATGGGCAAGCAGAGGTGGCAAGCCTATGGCAGGTGTGCCCAGCAGGCTGTCATCACCGAAAGCTCCAAAAGGTTCCCGTCACTGGAAAAGGGAGTGACTGCTAAACAAGCACGGGATTTCTTTTCATGGAGATAAAAATACTCTGCCATTAGATCATGGCGATGCATCAGATTCTGCAAATGTGCTACTACCAACTGATACACTTTTAAATGAATGAGGTTGATGGTATGTGAATTATATTTCAATAAAGACATCTGTTTAATAACAATTTTATGAGTTTCAACTTATTACACTGATTTGACTCTTTTTGTCAGGAATTCTTCTGCAAACCTAAATACGAATATTTCTTTTAATTCTTAGGACAGGGTTTAATCCTGTCTGATGTGGGTATTATTATTATATTCACTTTGCAGTGACTCAAACAAGTTACGTGAACGATCCACAAGCCATAGCCATCCCCGCCTTCTGATCATCAGAACCTTTGCAGGGTTATTCAGGGGTAGAACTTGGGTTCCGCGGACACAAAGATGAAAAACACGGTGCCTACTCACAAGAAACTTACAGGCAAGGACGAGGCCATAGAGTTATGGGAGGTGACAGAGACGGGCAGCTTTTGGGTGCTGAGTAACGAAGACCTTCACGTGCACCTGGCACTAGGGTAACAACCAATCTCTGGTCCTCACTCCATGACTGCGTAGTATGATGGCAGCTGCACGTGACTGGAAAGGCAGCCCCAAACCCATCCCTGCCTCGCTCACTGCAAAATCACCTCCCACTCTCCTACTGGAAAAGCCCTGGGGGTGTCCTTGGTTCTCCTTCTCACCTCTTCTCCACCCACTCTCAGCTCGGTCCTTGGCAACCCCAAGCTGTATTTCAGACCTCTGTGCTGCTTCATCCTGCACCCTAACACAAGCCATCACCTCTTATCCTGTTGGAGCTCTGGGGCTGCCTCTTTGCTGGTCTCCTGGCTCCTGTGTTTGCCACCACAAACGTCTGCCTCTGCCCACGGAAGAGTCCCGCACAGCGAGGAAGAGCAGGCAGCAGCCCAGTAGGTGCACAGCAGTGAGAGAGAGAAGGGCTGTGAACAGAGCGGGTCCAGGGCTGTGAAGACGCATCTAGGGTGTGAGGCACATGTGTACCTACACGTCATGAAACTACCTGAGAAGAAACCCAGATTACTGTGTAACTCGATGACACCAGCTCCCTGCTAAGGGTGGCAGAGGGAAGAATGTGCCAAGTCAGCTGCGAGGAAAAAGGGTGAAGCGAAATGGACCAAGGCTTGTTGTCTAAAAGGACCCCAAGGCCTCAGCTGATGGGAGCATCTATGCAGAATGGCATGAAAGCTGGCACTCACAGGCAGCAGGGTGAAAGATCCCTAATAGGAGGACATCAAGAGAAGACTGAGAGAACGGGAGACCGAGAAAGGAAACCGAGTGCTGTATACTAAAAAATTCTCCTGGGAGGCAGTCACCAAATCCCTGGGGGTTTCAAGTGATAGGCACACCTTGGTTATTTATGATGGGTCTGATGCTACTAGGACTCTAGACAGCTTCTGCAGGGGCCTGGCATGCTAAGACCAATCGAATGATGAAAGGGTGGAGGTCTAGAGCCACTAGGGGTGGGGCAGGCTGAAGACCACTTTCAGTTACGGTGGCCAATCAATCATGACTACATAACAAAATCCCAGTAAAAATTCTGGACACCAAAGCTTGGGTGACCTTCCTGGCTGGTGCTGCCCACCATGCTGGGAGGGTGTCATGCACTGGCTTCTCTTTTTTTTTTTTTTTGGTACCAGGGATCGAACTCACGACCTCGCGCTTGCCAGGCAGGTGCTTAAGCCACTAAGCTAAATCCCCGGCCCCATGCCCTGGCTTCTCACAGAGAAGACATAGCAGCTGCACGTTTAGGACTTTCTAGACCTTGCCCTGTGTGTCTCTTCTTTTGGTTAGGGCCTGCTTTGTGTCATTTTATTGCTATAATAAAAGTGTAGTAGTAAACATAGCACTTTGCTGAGGTCTGCAGTCATTCTAGCGAACAATCACACCTGAAGGGGTCACAAGAATTCCTGAATTTGCAGCCAGTTGGCCAGAAGAATAAAAGACTGGAGAACTCAGAACAGGCCTAGAATCTGAAGGGAGGGCAGCCCTGAAAAGGATGTGCCCTTAGCTTCCGACATTTAGCCTAACTCTTGGTAGTCAGTGTTGGACTCACATTGCACTGAGCAAGCAAACTTTGCGCCCCCCACCCCCACTGCAGGAAAAGCTACTGTGCCCACACAGTGCACTCTGCAGAAGCACAGGTAGGCACCTGTACATCCTTCTAGCTCCTCTGGCTAAGAGCAGCTGGTTTAGAAAACAGTGATGGTGGTGCTCAGCAGAGGTTGCAAGATTAAAGATGGAAGTGAATTTTAAAAGCAGAGTTTCAGAGTGAACTGGTGTGGACTTAGTGACTGTTCTGGTATATATCTAGATAGTCCCCCAAAGCCTTATGTGCTTGTAGGCAGGCTTCTGAAGGGTGATTGGGTTTGGGGGGCAATATAGCTGCCTTGCTGTTAGGAGAAGGGGTCTGCCTGGTCACAAGAGATAGGGTGCTCGAGGCACACCTGGAAGGGTATGTCTCCTCCCAGGCCCTCCCTTCACCATCTGCTTCCCATATGCCACCCTGGGGGCAGCACTCCTCTGCCATGCCATCCTGCCTTGGCGCCAGCTGACTGCGGACTGAAATGCAATAAAGACCAGGCTCAGGAAGTTTCAGATGGAACAAGGATTCCACTGGCAGGTGGACTTGAGACCATGTGTATTATGCTCTGGCAGAAAACCTGTCTGCAGTTTGCTCATGTCCTGAGATTTTGTAGGAGACAGATTAAGAGCAGTGGTCTAATTTATCTGGCAGAGAAAATTGCAAGGCAGCTCAATGTTGGGGCTGTGGCATGAATACTGTTGGAGGCTTTTTGAAAGTTTTACACTGAAAATCAAAAGCAAAAGGCCCATTTAAAAAGTTTTGTTCTGCTGAAAGAAACACCTGCAAAAAAAAAAAAAAAAAGGCAAGCTTGGTTGTCAAAAAGATTAACATTAAAAAGAAGCCACATACTTTGGATCAGGACAATGGGCAAACACAACACAAGGGCATCTCAGGAATCAATAAGACTCCACACTCTGCAGGCTCAAACTTGCAAAAATGAAAAACTTTGCTTTAAGAAGAGAGTCCCAGGACATCATGCTCCATGGTTGCAGACCAGAGAATTGGTTTCCCAGATTTGGTTCACAGTGCTCAGACATTCAGAGGCCTCTGGAGTAATGGCCCAAGAAGGCCTCGCTACTACTCAGGTTGGCAGCTGAACTCGGCATCGTCCATGTACTGGTTCTACAGCAATGCAGAAGAGCTGTGGGGCCAGGAAGGCTTCCACCCAGACTTCAGAAGGGTTTGAAGGCCAGTCAGTGTGATCCTGAGAGGACAGGGCATGAAGCTGTGGGAGTAAAACCAAAGCTCAATGGAGTCCCCCCCCTCCCCGGGAACTTGGAGAAGCTAGAACACTGAATGTCTGAACAAAGTCAGCCCAAGAGAGAATCCATGAGAGCTACAAGCACCAGCAGTGCCATAGGAGTAGGGCCATTCAAACCCTTTAAAGTTTGCATCTCATGCCCACAACTTGCCATGGGTATGGGACACAGAGTCACAGGATTTAATGTTTGCCCTGTTGGGTTTTGGTTTTGCTAAGCTCCCATTGCTTTCTGTTCCCCTATTCCTTTTTGAAATGGGAATATTTATATGTAGCATCCAATGCTAGAAGTACTTTTTTTTTTTTTTTTTTGAGACAGGGCCTTGCTCTGTAGTTCAGGCTGCTTCAGCCTCCTAAATACTGATTACAGGCATGTGCCACCATGCCTTGCAAGTTTGCTTTGAGTCTCAGGAGGCTCTGGACTTGGCACTTTTAGCAGTGTTGAAAATGCTAAAATGTTGGCAACTATTAGAAATAAACTAAATTTTGCATAAAGAGATCTCCATGAATCTTCTGGGGGCCAGGGTTCCAAGGGCAGAATGTTTTATCTAGATGTCCCTCCAAAACCTCATGCACTCATAGGTGAGGCCTCTGAAAGGTGACTGGGTGACGGGGCCACAGAGCTGGCCTGCAGTTAGGAGGTGGGCTCTGGTGGGAAGAGGCAGCTTACCATATGACCTGGAAGGGTTTATTTCTCTCCCTAGCTCCTCCCGTCACTCTGCTTCTTGTCTGCCATGTCACGGTCAGCTCTCCTCCATCATGTACCTCTACCACGGTTATTTTACCTTGGAGCCGGCTGACTGGACTGAAATGTGGGCCAAAATAAACTCCTTTAAGCTGTGGGAGCCAGGTATTGCATCTCGGTGACAAAGTAAGGCAGTGACTAGCTAGATCTGGGAACAGGTGCAAGGGAGCAGAGGGTGAGATCCAAGATGCCAGTGATGGCTTTTAAGTAGGACAGGTGACAGAAGAGGAGGAACAGTCCTAGAGAGAGGTGATAAGCACTTTCACCATGATGCAGGCACCCCCTGGGAAGCTCCCAGGGAGAGATGACCACAAGCAGATGGATATGAAGATCTAGAACTCAAGGAGAGATGAAGGTCAGAGACAGAAAGTCAGAAACACACAGGCAGAGACCTCCAGGTTGACTCAGCTCTGCCGTAAGACCACTCAGAGGCAGCAAAATGCAAAGATGGAGCTTTGTGGGCACAGAGGGGAGTCCTTCGAGGAGCTTGGACAGCGACCAAATGAGGATGCAGAAAGAGTTCATGGAATCAAAGTGATTGAGGAGCCCAGAGTGGGAGAAAGTCCGTTATCAAACATGAAAATATGTGTGATCTGAGGACCAAGAAAGTGCTTTTTAGAGTTAAACTGGGCATGAGGCATCTGGAAAACAACTAGCTGCATAGAAAATGAGGTGTTGCTCCCAGAGGGTGACTGGGTGAGCTGCCCTCCAGCTCCCCTGTATAAGCACCTACCAAAGGCACACGGAGACATTTACAGAGCTAAAACCAAAAGTCCCACATGGGCAACAATTTTTCCTACTCAGCTTTTACAGTGGTTCTTATTTGCAAATCACGTGCATGTAGAACTTCAATAAAAAAATTTTTTTTAAAAAAGAAAAACCATTTTCTTGTCCTAATTACATGACTTAAGACTAAATCAAATGTGTGCACTGGCTGTAATTGTGCACTTGTGCACGTTAAGCTCCTTTGCCCTGTACCCCAGCTTCCCAGGTCACCCTAACCTGAGGCACGATTCCTCCCAGATCATTTGCGGTGATTAAAGACATCCACTGCTCAGGCAGTCCAGCCAAGAGGCGTCAGAAACATATTTAATCCTTTCTTTTTAGGCCTAAGCAAATACACCCCTTGCTACTATCACCCCTTGCTACCATCTCCACCGCAATGCCGGTTGGCAGCGGGCAGCTGCCTCTCTTCCCAGTACGGCCGCAGCCTGTCTTCTCTGTATCCAGAGCATGGCGTGCGGGCTACTTCCTGGGCCCTGGAGGGTCATGACCTGGATACCTGAGATTTCTCTACCTCTGGGCTCGCCTCATCTGTGCCCCTAAATCAAAGTCAATTGATATTTCCTAGGTGGCGTAGTCTTATCCCTTTATCTTGAGAAGCATAGTTCACTAGAGGTAAGAACAACAGCAAAGTACAGCCTGTGGGCTGAATAGATCCCACCACGTTTTTGTATGCTATGTGGTTACTGAGCTCAGCTGTCTTAGGCACTTTTTCTCATAGCTGAGACAAAACACCTGACATCTGAAGTTTAAGGAGGAAAGGTTTATTTGGCTTATAGTTTATAGAGGTTTCAGTCCATAATGGGCTGGCTCCAGGGCAGGGTGGCATGGCACAGGCAACACAGAGAAACAGCTCAGGGCAGACAGAAGGTAGCAAAGCAACAAAGTGGCAAAGAAGCAAGTGTAAGGCAGCTTCTTTCTGTCCCTTTTATATTCCATCTAGCCTACGGGGCTTAGGGCAAGTGGCAAACCACCCAGAGGACCGATTTAGTAACAAAACACACTTGATGCCAGTACCACACACTCTAGACCCAGCCACCTCTGCAAAGCCATCCTTATGACTGCATGAGGCTTTGAGGGGACATCGAGACACAAGCCATAACACCAAATCTGTTTCTTTCACTGCTCAAAAAGGGGCCCAATGAGGGCTGAGGCTATGGCTCAGCGGCACAGCACCTGCCTGGCAAGCTCAAGGTTCTGAGTTGGATTCCTGGTATTAAAAAAGAAAAAAACAAAGGAAGGCCCAACAAATTTGGGACAAGTTGCTAGGACGAGGAAAAAGTGATTCAGCCCACAAAATGAGAAAATGGAAGACTATTACCAATAAAGACCACCTTAACTCAGTCCAAGTTTCAGGTCTCTTTCACCCTTAGGCAAAGAGGAAAGAGGCTTAGGAAAGAACTGATGACTGGAGACTTCTAGGTGACTTTCCAGTGACCTAGAATGGGAAGGAGGGAATCCTAGTGGTAGGTTTGGAGAAAATCCCAAGGTCATGCTGGTTTGTAAATCTTGAAAATATCTTAGTTACTCTTATCTTGCTGTCTCTGGCCTTGAAAGAGGAGGAGAGAGACTAGCTAAGTTTAGGGCAAATCAGTCTTGTACTGTCAGTCCTGGACAAACATTTCTTCAGCAACTAACTTGTCTACATGCAGCATTGAGCTGAAATCGGCCCCTCAAATGTTAAGGTTGCACAGGAGGCAGATACACTATGAAAGAAGATCTGCCCAGACTTTTCACTGGTTTACTTACCATCGGACACTTCCGCAGACCCAGCTGCAGCAAAAATGTCCTTCAGGCCCCTGAAAAGTCACCTAGGCAACCGCTATCATCAGAGGCATCATCCATAGCAAAGTTGGTGGAGAACTAATCGCACACTGCTCAGCAGCATCACCTCCAAAGTTAGTGCGTTTCAAAGTCAAAAGTGAAGCAGAGGTTTCCTTAGGTTGTTCCCTCAGCTGCACTATGAGTAAAGAATGGTTTTTACACTTTATCAATGATTGGGGGAATCAGAATAATAATACTTGGTGCTGCAAATAGAACTGTTCTCTTGCCCTCAAAATTCTTATGTGAAATAAAATTTAACACTTTCATGTTAAAGGTCCTAATGTGACTGTATTGGAGACAGAGCCTATAAGGAGATTATGAAGGTCAAGTGAGGCCAGAATGGCAGGGCCTTGATCCCATCAGCTAGTATTTATACAAGGAAGGGAAATCAGGGAGGCACATGCACAGAAAACCTCCTGGTGAGGACGCAGTGGGTGGATGGCCAACTGCAAGCCAAGGAGACAGACCTCAGGAAAAACCAAACTTAGCTAGTGTGTGGCACAAGCCCTGGCATTCGGGAGGCTGAGGCAGGAGGACTGCCACAAGTTCAAAACCAGCCTGAACTACATAATGAGTCTCCAAAAAAAAAAAAAAAAATGAAAGAAAAAAAGAAAAACCAGATCTGTCCCCTGCTCACACTCTGATCTTAAGACTTCCAGCCTCCAGAATGGCAAAAACTGTCTGCTGTGTTAGCCTGAGCTAATATACTTAGTGACACATGAAAATTACATGAACTACGAGCAGGGTGTGGTGGTGCACACCTGTCATCTCACCACTCGGGAGGCTGAGGCAGGAGGACCGCTTCGAGTTCAAAGCCAGCCAAGACTGCATAGCGAGCTCAAGGGCAGCCTGAACTGGTGAGATCCTGTCTCAAAACACCAAAAAAAAAAAATATTTTTTTTAAAACTTATATAAATTACATATGGCAGAATCCGTTAATGAAATTGCTTGGGGATACAGACTTGCTCACGAATTTACATACTGTTTGGGTTATTTTTATTCTATATGGCATAGCTGTGACAACGTCTGCAAACTGGACAATATTTACTACCTGGCTATTTATAGATAATGCCTGCCAACCCCCTATACCCTGAGAATCGTGTGTGTGTGTGTGTGCGCGCGCGCTAAATTTGGTTTCAGAGGTCTGGGAAGGTGCTGGAGACCACACACCCCAGGGCAGCTTAGAAATTCTCCAAACTCCAAGAAGTCACTAGCTTGGTAGCTCCCAGCTCAGCAAGCCACACAAAACTCACCACCGAGGAGCTAAAAAGATCATAAAGAATGGCAGCGCAGCGCTCACGGTGATGCCAAGCAGGTTCGTGACACAGACGGCTCTCAGACCAGCTCTGGGCTCGTGCTGGTCTTGGTGCCCTGCACTGCTCTGTGCAAACCACACAGCTACCACATTTTCCACTAATGAGAAACTGAAGATGAATGAATGCCCCCAGGTACTTTCAATGCAGTGTTCAGTCTGCCAAATTAAAGAACATATATCCACACGAAGAGGAGACCTAAAAACGGGATATAGGATATAAATCCTCGTCTTTTCCAGTGTTCCCTGACTAGCCCACTCCTTTTCTACATTTACTAATCCTAACTTTTAGTTCCGTCACCTGCTCTTTTAACATGGTTCCCCTTTTTCTGAGCATTCCCACTCATGTCTTCCTGAAACAAGTTCAATTATCAACAGCTCTTAAGTATAACATTTTTGTCTCAAGCACAGTTTTTACTACAGATAGGAAAAACAGCCAAATATTTGGGCCTCACAAAACAAACATAGTCCCCTCATTCTGAAATCCATAATTCATGGTAACAGCATAAAAATAGGGAAGGCTTAAAAAGGTGTATCACCATAGGGGTCTGTTCTTACCAACGGGGATCCACTCCAAGACCTTCAATGGATGCCTTAAATCACAGGTATGCTTTATATAGTCAGTTTTCCTATAGGAAAGGATTCCATGATCTGTGTTTAACTGTCATGGTCCTTCCAACTATGGGCATCCTCTGAAAGCTCAAAAGCTTTCCTGCGGATGAAAACAGTTTCTGATCACAGAGTTCATCCTTTAGGTCGCCTTTTCCAATTATTGCCCCAAAATGCCTCCTCCTGGGCTCTCTTCCATCTTGGCAAGGAGACTGTGTGGTGGGGAGATGGCCAGCAGCCTTTCTTACAGAGTGGCCAAACTCGCAGTAAATAGATATTATTCTCTATTAAATGCCCGGAAGCAGCTGGGTTTCTTCAACTTCTCCCACCTGGCTCTGCTGGAGTCTGTTCCAAGTGAGGCATTAGAAACCTCCATGAAACATGGGCCAAACCGCCCAAGAGTCTTCACTGTGCTTCCAGTGGCCTGGTCTCACTGTGTCCGTTTTCATCTTGGTCTGGCATCTCTAAACCCAGGCGGCGCAGGGAATGTACAAAGAAGTGAGGAAGCCTGCAGACCAACTGGAGTTCCTCCTTCCTGAATCCCAGGGGAGGCAGGGTCAGCTGCCGGGCATGCAGGTGGAGGGGGATGTACCGGGCCTTTGACTGCTCCAGCCCCAGTCTCTTCAGGGTGCCAGCAGGAAGCTTCTACACAAAGAAAAGACAGACCCCTGAGGGCAGGACCAACGATCCACACTTCAGCACACAAAGACGTTCACTTAGGGAAGCACTGCTAACCCCCTGGGAGACCTGGCAATGGGGAGCCTGCTTCAGGGACACTGCTAGTAAGGGTTCAGAACCTGGGTAAGAAACGGTAGGAAGGAATCTCTTATTGGCCAATGCTCTGGCCTTCCAAGAGAAATGGTTAAAATATCAAAGGGTAAAAATGATGCCATCGTGGTTCAGAGAGTGGCATGAAAAGTGGCTTTAAATCTCAGAAAGATTAGCCTCCTAACAAAATCTAAACCGAACACATGAAGCAGTAAAGCTTTGCTAACAGATTTAAACACAGTCCTTGTGGATAATGGTAATAACTAACTGCTTCTGAATTCTCTAAAGCTAGATAACCACTATGGCACCATACGGAGTTAATCAATACCTATTTGCTATGACTCACTTCAGGGTGAGTCATTTTGTTTAATGAAATGAAAGCACAGGTTCTCTCTCTTTGTCTGATGCACATTGGCATCAACCAGTATTACCTGGGGAGCTAATCTATTCCAGGCTGAATACTTGTGATCACCAAGGATTGGACAATCCAACCCAAAAGACAGGTGAACGCGAAGCTGATGTTTTATTCCTTAAGAAAGAACAGAGAAAAACAAATTTATGAAGAGCTACAGAAACAATACCAGTGCCAGCATCTGCCTCAAATCGTATTAAATCAAATCATAATAAACTGGCAAAGCCCCAACTCCGTAAGGCATAAAAAGTAACAAATAAGCTACGTAGCCCTGGTCTGACTAGGAAGAAAATATAAATATTACTTTAAACAGCTTTATCATCATGAACTTGGTCCCTATAATTACTTCAGTATTTTATAATTTTCGTGCATAATGATAAATAGGATTGTTTTGTACATTTTTAAAATTGTGGTATAATACGTAAAACAGTTCCCACGTGAACCATTTTTAAGCTTACAGTTAAGTGACACTGGCTACACCCACGCTGTCTTGCAACCACCACCATCATCCACCTCTGCAATCCTTCATATTCCCAGACTGAAACTCTGCACCTATTAAACAGTGACCTCCCCATCTCCTCTTCCTCCTCCCTCACCCTCAAGCTTTTGGCAACTCTACTCCACTATCTCTATAAATCTGATCACTCTGGGGACCTCAGGAATGTGAAATCATACAGCATCTAACATCCTGACTTACTTAACACACTGTCCCCAAAGTATATCCGTGTTGTAGCATATGTCAGAATTTCCTTTAATTCTTTTAAGGCTGAAAATCATTTCCTTTCATATATATTTAGCACATTTTGTTTCTTTATTCGTCCATCAATGAACATTAATGTTGTCTTCGCTTTTTGGCTATTGTAACTAATGCTGCTGTGAACACAGGTGTGCAAATATCTGCTTTTAATTCTTTTAGATACATACATAAGTATTTATATGCGTGTGTGTGAAAGTAGATTTCCAAGATCATGTGATAATTTTTTAAAGAATCGCTGTGCACATTTTAAAATAACGGCATGTGAACTGCTCTCCACAATTATCCCTCAGGTCAGCACCACACGCAGTCACGCTGCACCCTCAGCCCACCCACAGTGCCAGCAGCTCAGAACAAGGCCAGAGGCCAGCAAGAGCAGGGGACCAAGTGTGGAAGCCACCTTACCACAGAGCAGGGGCACCTTACCAGTCACGGGCTGGAGCTCCACAAGAGCAGAGGACACAGTGCTGCTAAGCACCTGGTACTGCGTCACGGCAACCTGGGCATTCTGGCTGGCCCGCACTTTCACCATCTTCCCCCTGTCCATGCGGTAGCTTGGAGATAATGTCATCTGAAGCCAAATACAGCAAGATATGACGTTGAGAAGGAGCAGAAACCCCAGCCTCCTGGAGGCGCCTCACCCACCTTGTGGTGCTGCTGCTGCCCTTGCGCCTCCTTCTCAACGATGGGGATATCCACAACTCCTGCCGAGGGCATGGGGACACGCACAGTGACAGCCCTGGGGGTGATAGGCAGACAGCTACTTTAGCCGCGGAAGCCAGGAGGGCTCTCCTGGGAGTTGGCCATTTTAGAGGATACCAGACCTGCAGCACTAACGTGAACATTTCTTATCATTTCTATGCCAATCTTTGACATGATGAGAGGTAGATCACCAACAACAAATATTTGAAATGGGTTACTGAGTTGTGGCTATGGTGACTGCTTTCCATAGCTCTTTCCTGCTTTACCTACCTGGTAAGTAGGGCAGGACTGGAGTATGGCAGGACTGGTCCTGTGTATCACTGGGTTCATTCATTCACTTATACATTTGTTCATTCATCTAGTATATAACTGGAACCCACTGTCTTTTATTATTTTAAAAAAGATGCCCAGGGTGGTACACATGCTTGTAATTCCAGCAATAAGGAAGCTGAAGCTGGAGGATTGCCCCAAGTTTGAGGCCAGCCTAGGATACATAATGAGTTCAAGAGTACCCTGAACTACATAGTGAAACCTTGTCTAAAAAAAAAAAATATATATATATATATATAAAAAATTGTATCTTTCTTTTAATTATGTAACTATTATTAATTTGTTTTCTTTTCCCCCTAACATTCTACAATTCACAGGCATCATTTTAGAAATGCAAGGCTTATAGGAAATAGCCAACTCTCAGGCTAAGCATTAAACCAAGGAAATCATGAGGATTGTGGGGGACTGTTATGGTTTATATCTAGATGTCCCCCCAAACCTTATGTGCTCATAGCTAGGGCTTTTGGGAGGTGAATGGCTATGGGGCGGTTAGTCCACTGATGAGCTCATATCTAAATGTGATGTTGGGAGGCAAAACCTCACTGGTGGAGGTGAGTCACTGGGGTGACTAGCCTAGAAGGGTCTATCTGGCTCCCTCTTCCCTCAATTATGCCCCACTTCACACACCATGTCATGAGTTTTTTCTCTTCTGCCACGCAGCTCTGCCTTGGAACCAGCTAACTATGGACTGAAACCTCTATAAACTGTAAGCCGAAATTTGCAGGTGTTGGGTATTATGTCTCAGTGACAAAAAAAAAAAAAAAAAAACTAAGACAGGGACCCTCTGATCACAATCTATTACAGTGGTTGTTAAATTTGACTGACTGTACATCCAAAATCATTTGTGGAGCCTTTTGGAGGCACCAGGATCAAACCCAGGCCTTATGTATGATAAGCAAGTGTTCCACTACTGTGCTACATTCCCAGTTGACCTTTCCATAGCTTTTTAAAGATACAGATGCCAGCCAGGTGTAGTGGCACACACCCATAATTCCAGCACTTGGGAGGGTGAAGCAGGAAGATCACTTTGAGTTCAAGGTCAGCCTGGGCTATACAGTAAGTTCAAGGCCAATTTGAACTACATAGTGAGACCCTGTCTCCAAAAAAAAAAAAAAAATATATATATATATGCATATATTAAATATATTTTTACATATATACATATATATTTAAATATATGCATATATATTTACATATATGGGGGAAGCAGGGGCAATCTCTACAGCCACCTGTTCTGATTCAGAATCTTTTGGGTGGGTCTTGAGCAAATACATTTTCAAAGGGCTTCACATATCACAAAGTACCTGCAAAATCTGTAAAATAAAGAGGACTAGTATCTAGAATATAAATACATGAATCAAATAGAAAATCAGAAAAAAAAAAGGTAAAATAAAGTCTCACCCTGGAAAGAGAAATTTAAGTAGTGCGATAAACACAAAAACGCAAATAAAATGAAGACATGAAGTATTTTTTTTCACCATCAGTACAACAAGCTTTTTAAAAAATACTTTGGTCATCATAAGGGGAGGTGAATACTCAACACTGTAGTATTATAAACTGGCATGGCCTTTTGGAGAACAACTTGAACACTATTAAAACTTTAAGTGTACACATACTTCAACCAAGCAATTTCACTGGTAAGAATTTATGACAAAAGTATGTTATGGTTCAGATGAAACTCATGTTGATACTGAATTGCTGTTGTGTTGGTGCTGGGAGACAGGACCTCTAAGAGGTTAGTAGGTGGTTAAGAGGGATGAACGCTTCTCTGAAGGAACTGGCCTAATCTCCAAGGAATGAGCTCTCACGCTAGGGAACGGATTGTTATGACACAAACAAACTGTTACAAAAGCAAGGCTGCCTCTCCTGCTTCGCTTCTTCCCTTGCCCTTCTATTTTCTGCCCTGAGTGGAAGCAGGACGAAGGCATCACCAGCCTCACACCATGGACTTCAAGCCTCCAAAACTGTCAGCCAAAGTGAAATTCTTTTTTTTTTTTTTTAATTACACAGGCTCACGTATTGTCACAACAACAGAGAAAGGACTAAAATAAATATATTTACACATTCTTTGCCATAGGCACTGAAAGTGAGAAATTACCTAAACATCCCTCTGCACAGTACCACAAAGCCACAAGGAGACAGCTGTAAATGTACCACAGGAAACGCTCTTCAAAATACATGATCCACGCAAAAACAGCAGAGTATATAAAAACAGCAAAGTATAAAAGAAGCAGCAGATAAATATGCAGTGATACAATAACATGCTTCCGTATACCCCTAAAAATGTATGCAAGACACTGGTATTGCCTCTAAGGAAGGGAACTGCACAGACAGAGAACAAATTTCTTTTTGACTCATGCATCCTTTTTCTATAAAAAAAAACTGATGTAGATTTATATGCACTAATATGGGAATCTCTAAAGACACAGAGTTAAGTGGAGGAAGAAAGGAGAATGTAAATTGTACGTGCATATTTAGATACACAGACACTATATTAGATGTGTGTAAGTGAATTAAGGACCAGATGGGTAAAAAAAAACTGCTTACAGTGGTTGCTACCTCAAAAGGAGGAACTACAATGGTAGAGTAGGTGGATTCTGAAGATGCTTTTTACATTATCTGGGTTGTTTGACTATTTTAGCAAAGGAATGACATGTATTTACTATCTAATTTTTTTTTAATCAGTACCAGGGATTGAACTCACGACGGTGCGCTTGCAAGGCAGGCACTTATACCACTGAGCTAAATCCCCAGCCCAGCCCTACATAATTAATTTTGGTAATACTGCTACACAGTCATTATTAAGAATGATTGTTTTCTATTAATAGTTTCTGCTGTATGACAGATGAATAGGTGAATCAGGTGCCTCTGCTTATATACCACCTCTACTGCCACAAATGGGCCTCATACCAGTACTTCTTTGCCACTTGACGGGTTCTAAACAGCTCTTGGATTTGATGTGCTACTTCCTTCTCCCAAGCCAGCACCATTACACCTGTGGTTTCCTTGTCTAGCCGGTGGCACAGGTGCAAAGGCTCTGCCTTATGGCCATGAAGCACCTTTGCTAGGATGGGCAATACTTCACTGATACACAGCCGGACTCCAGGGCCACCTAAGAAAAGAAAAAACAGAAGTCTGAAGATTTCACCGAAGAACTTTTTATGGGAAAGATTTCTTACCTATCATCTGTCAAAGTTTTCTAAAGTTCTACTCCTCCAGAGGGGCAGGGAGCAGCAACATCAATATGCCCAGAAATCTTGCTTGCCAGAAAAGGATCACATCCCCAATCTAGACTACTAAATCAGAATACGCATCCTAATAAACTGCCCAGCTGACTCATATGCCATCAAAGTTGGAGAAACCCTGTCCTGTGACTTTCTCCTTATACATACTTTGCGGGTCTATGAAGCTCCCCAAGGCATTAGAGAAGAGCATTTAAGAAAACTGCTTTTGAGGTTAAACATTCCTGGGCTCTACTCTTTGTATTTTCCTAAATAGTCATTTGATTTCGGACAGATTACTTACCTTTGCAAGTTTGTTTTCTCATCTATAAAAGGTAAATACTGTTAAGTGAAAAATACTGTGATCGCCTTGGAAAATGATAATGCGAGAAGCTGTGAGACTCAAAAGTGAAAACCATCATGAAAAGCACTTGGCAATGCCTGCTTCACCTTTTTTGGGGGGTGGGGGGACCTGGTACTGAACTCAGAACCTCACATCTGCCAGGCAGGTGCTGCGTCATGGAACTAAAACCCCAGCCCGCTTGCTTTGTCTTTATGCACAACCTTTTTCCATATTCACCCAAGGCATTACCTTCTTCTAGCTGAACTATTCCCTTCTCTGACTTTTACAAACCCGTTTTTTCTGTCAGTTGTTTCTGACGTAACATTACTGTTCTTTATTATTACAACTTTTAAACACAGATAATGCGGTTTCTATTAAATTCCAGACACTCGGATTTTATGCGAGGTATACTCCAAAACACAAGCTCCCCCATCTCGCATTTTCTCTTACATATTATTTCCTCTTTCCAATTTTTGTTTGTTTTTGAGCCAGAGGTCTCAGTGTTTCCCAGGCTGGCTGCAAACGCCTGATACTCAGCTTTGCAAGTAGCTGGGATTACACGCCCATGACACCAACCCCGGCTCCCTTTCCCTTTTTTTTTTTTTCCTGGTACCGGGGATCAAACTCACAACCTCGCACTTGCGAGGCAAGCGCGTATGCCACTGGGCTAAATCCCTGGTCCTCTTTCCCCGTTTTGATAGAGAATAAACAGGAGGCTAATATCACAGTCTTTGCATTTCTCGAAAGCAATCTCTGTGCTGGTCTGCACACAGTGCACTACAGGAATCACCACTGTCAGACGTTTAGAAATGAGGACTGTCTTATTTATATCTGTGTCCCTGGAAGTGCCTTACACAGGATAATATACTCTACAAGGCTTTAATGAATTGGAATGCAACATGCCTCCCAGGGAACACTTCAGGGTCCCCCTGGTTACAGCAGAAAGCAGCACGGGGTCCTTTCCCTTCTCACTTCGTCCTTACCATGGACAGGGAGACCGTAGGGCTTATTGATGACCACAACATCCTTGTCCTGGTAGAGAATCCCTCGGCTCAGGGCCTTAGCAAGAACGTTGGGGTGAACTCGCTGCAGCTGCTGTGTAAACCGCACTAATTCTTGCACCCTCCGTTGAACAGGGTTTGTGGGCACCTAGTGGGGGAAAAGGGCCGGTGGGAAACTCCTGGTGAGACAACGGTGGAGAAGCGGAGGGTGGCTCCATTAAGGCCTGGGTGGAAATGTGTAACCCACACTCAGCCCTTTCTTTGCATCAGCCTCGTGCCTTTCCTGAGGAATCTGACAAACACGTAGTGTTGCATATGCACGTGGGGGTTAGGACTGCGCCCGGGACCCAGAAGGCACCGAGAGCCCACCGACGCCTTCCCTCCGCGCTCTCCTCATTTTCTCACCACATATTCGCCACAGGTAGTACCTGTTGCCAAAGGACCTCACTTCCACACCACACCGCACCCTAGGCCTGGGAAACCAATGAGCGCACTGCCTCTTGGGAGTTGTGGTCCTTCCAGGCTCACCGGCTTCTTCGTCTTTTCTTTCTTTTTCTGGGCTCGGAGTTTCTCCGCTAATCCCTGGGCATCCAGGGGCCTGGATGCAGCAGCACTAGAACAAAGTGGTTTTGAAACGAGAGTGAAGAGACTCCTCAAGAGCGGGCAGGTACCGCGGATCAAGAAGCCAGGCGCACCACCCCTGGGCGCCGCCATCTTGCCAAGGGAGGGGCAAACCGAGACCACGTGAGGGGGCGGGGAGCTCCGCGGGTCACGTGAGGGACGGGACCTTGTGTGTCACGTGGGCGGTGCGCGCTCAGTGCGGCTGCGCTAACCGGTAGCTGCAGCTGGAGCGGTGGCGTTTGGAGGAGACGCGGTGAGTGTGTGAGGGGAGCAGGGCTGGGGCTGGAAAATGCCGGTTCCTCGAGGTTTTCCGCCTCCACGGGATTTCCGTTCTGGGCCACCACTGCCCAGGGAAGCGTTGCTCCCTGCGGGACACAATCTCACTCAAAAACACTTCCCCACCCCTGCGTCCTCTTAGAAGCAAAGCCCCATGGACTCGTGTCCCAGAGCCTTCTCGGTACCTGGCTCGTCCCCCTTGGCAACCACGTCCTCGGCCAGTGCCCTGAGGGACGCGTTGGGGCCTCTCCCGTTTCTTTACTGCTCGACCTCCGGCGATGCCCGGATATCTGCCCTCTCTGCCCCTCATCTTCCGACTCATAGCCTCTTTGTTTCTCGGTGTAACCTGTCCTGTCCTGCCAGGGATGGTAGCCCCTTCGTTAATTCATACGGCCTCTAATTCCTAGCTAGGGAACACTGCGGACCCTTCTGTGCTTCAGAATTCATTTCTTGGAGTCTCCCTGCTCTTGTCAAGGAAAAAGACTGCTAAGTGCGCAGAACAGACCCCTTCTCGTTCTGCTTTCTTTATCCCCCCGCCGCCTCTTTATAGTTTGCAACTGCCCCAGAGCCTCTCCGTCTTTTTAAAGACGCGAAATGGAAGCTCTCGTGCCCGAAGTGCAAGCGACTCCCTTTCGTTTCAGCAAAGGAAGGCTGGGCAAAAGAACAGCTGTTTGAGATGGTAATCTAGTGCTTTGGGATACACAGGTCTGTTTTTAAAGACAGCTAATGATGAAAGACCGGCAACCTGAAGGATCTGTGGCGACGACAGAGGGATGATAGCATGGGCTACCTGAGGAATTAGTAGTTGAATTAGGTGTAGGTCTTGCTCCAAAAGGGATTGGCAGAAAGGAACCACCTAGAGCCTGAGACACAATCAAACAGTTGGAGCTAACCTAAAGAGGACTAAGTTGAGTTTAAACTACATGTGATAGGTAGTTGGCAGGCTTTGAAGCTTTCTTGAGAGGCTCGTTGAAACTGGAATTCTAGAAATGAATCTAGCAACTAATTGCATTTGAAAAGGAGAAAGTTTGGTACCAGGAAAACCAGCTGGGATGCTGTAGTCTAGGTGTTCAGCAGTAAGATCTTTCCCCATTCGTTGGTCTTTTCCTCCTACAAAATACAAAACTTAGAGTTTGAATTACAAGTTATCCAGGTCAAGATCTACCAATAGTAGCTGATGTTAAGTCGGAGGGCTTTTTTTTTCTTAATCCCCATACTTAGGACCTCATACTTAGTAACGAATATTTGTTAGATGACTCGAGATGTTCCTGAACATTTTCAATTGCCCTATTTGTGTCATTTTTTTACCTGAAGAATGAAAGTAGGGATAAATACGTTTGTAGAGTTGGAAAGGTGTTTCTGTAACAAAATAGGTGATCGAGACATGAATGCAAAGAAGTCCAAGGAATATTGAGAAACTACCTGTTTCTTCTGTCCCCCCCCATTCACAGATAGGTTATAGATCTGTAAAAGTTGAGACGTTTCATCCTAAGAAAGTTACTGCCTTTTACTTACATGCTCCAGACTCCCAGTTCTAGTTTCACTACTGTTGCACATCGCTTGTTACTTAGTTACACAAAGGCCCCTTTTCCAAGAACTGTGAAATTTAGATATCAGGACGTTCAGATCATTAAATGCAAACCTGTTTGAAGTGCAAGACTTTTATGGTTTGGGTAGTGGTTCTTGGAGAACCTATTTCTACCTTCACTTCTGATGACATTCAAGAAACAGCACTTGCAGAATTGGCCGACCGCGTCAAGAAAGAAAACCGGGATCCAACTCGGATGTCATTGCTAGTGACCCAAAGCTTGTGTTCTTGGGTTTCAGGTCAGGCCAAGGCACCTAGGGTATGTGAGAATAAAAAGGTTTTTTTTCCTGAAGAAGGAACTTTTTGGGTTTTTTTTTTTTTTTTTTGCTGAAACTTTGTAAGAAAAATGTATAGAATTCAAAGATTTTTATTTGTTGTTGCTTTATAGCTTTAGTCACTACAGGAACAAAAGTTCCAACTTCCTTAATGTTTTTCCAATGAGTCCAGGTGCTTAGTGGTTTAGAGCTGCCCTCTTAAGTGTAAAGAATTTATGCAAATATGTTTGTTTTTCCATTTTTGTCTCTATAGAGTGCCTTCCTCTTCCTCCACTGAATGCTATTTTAGGCATTTGGTTCTCCTGTGTGTGTGCAGATGTGTACGGGCTGGGCGGGGTTGCTGCTGGGAATTGAACCTGAGACCTTGCCTTGTGCCAGGCAGCACTTTACCACTGAGCTGCTGTATATATCCCCAGCTCCTTCCTTTTTGTACTTCTGTACCAATCTCACATTGTCTTTTTAGTTAGGGACGCCTCTTGTCTGAATTGCTGTCTCAGTACAAGGAGAGAAATTCCATTCGTGGGTCTTCAATCTTACAGGATACAGCTTTCTTCAAGTGATTTTTTTTTTTTTTGGTGCCGGGGCTCAAACTCGTGACCATGTGCTTCCAAGGCAGATGCTTATGCTGCTGAGCTAAATCCCCAGCCCATATACAGTTTTTTTTCAAATGTGGCATATAGTTACACAGATTCAGATGTTACAATCTGTGCCTTCAACATAATTATGTAAAGAAAACTGGATACTCTGCTTTGAAGGATATTTTCTACTCTGCAAGAACAGAAAGGCTTCCTTAGTATTTCACAAACATAAGGAATGAAGGAACATATATTTAAATTTCATAAGTTTAAGGAGTTGTGGCTCAATGATTTTCTAGTTGCAGATTAACCAAAGATCCTCTTTCCCTGAAGAACAGGAAGTACTTGGACATTGTTTTATGGTTTTAGATCAAGGAAGCAATTAGCAGGAACTTTCTGGGGTGTCCTGGAAGAGCAAGGAGGCCTGGGGATTAGTCCTGTTTCAGTGGTTATAAATTTGAGCAAGTATTTGGGTTTCAGATTTTTGTCATTTAGCACTTTACAACTCTAAACTGTGATATGAAGATTTTTTCCAATGACACCTCAATATGTTAACAGAAGAACTTATTTCAAACTTAACAGGAATGCATTTAGCATTGATACAAAGAGTCTGGATTCTATTCCCCTATTCCCCAAATTTAACTTTATGCCACCGAGCTAAAATCTATATTTGGAATTGATTTCATTGACTGGTTAAGATTTCTTAAGCAGAATGTATGAGGAAGGTGCAGATGGAAAGAAATATTAGGGCACTGTGGGTATAGCTTAGTAGTAGAATGTGTTTGAGACCTTGGTTTCAGTAGCTGCACCAGGAGAAAAAAAAAAAGTGAGAAAACAGTGTAGACCTACGATATAGTATTAGTTCTTTTCCTATACCTGCATTTTAAAGAAATTTCAGTTGACTATTGCATTTTGTACTTAACTTTGGAGTAATGATCAAGACAGGTCTACATTACACCACTGGTTCCCAGATTTTTTTCATTTCATGACACGTATGAAAATAACTGTATCACTGGCAAAAGCTGGAGGTGCCCACAGACGACAACTTGCCTGGGCCCTCTGGCCATCCCCAGTCCCCCTCTGACAGCAAGCAGAAAGCCGAGGGGGAGAGACAACCTACCTAGAAGCCCGTCTAACCCTTAGAAAGCTCGGCTCTGTGCATCCAGTACCTTTGTCTGAAACTCCACCTGGCTGTGGAAAGGAGCTGTATTACTGATTATTTTAGTTAAATCGATGCCACACTTGGATTCATCATTATGCACCTTTATACTCCTGGCTTGTTTATAAAGGTCTTAACCTGTCCTTACACAGTGGCCTGTCTAAAAATGTGCAAATGATAGCTGATAAAGAGATGAGAAATACTTTTGCCATGATGTTACTCATTTTTGTTTTCATTTTGAGACTGGGTTTCGCTATGTAGCTCATGCTGGACTTGAACTCACTGAGTAACCCAGGCTGGCCTCAGCATCCCCTAGTGCAGGCGTTGCAGGCCTGCACCACCACACCTGGCTCTGCCGTGGTGTTTTGACCCAGTGAGATTATGGGTGCTCTTGGTCAGGCCTATTTAAAACAAAGTCAGGAACATCCAGAGCCAGAGATCGTTGTACAAGTAATACGTGAAGCTTTTAGTTTATTTCATGTGTTCTGTTATAAAAGTAATACTTAAAACATGAAAAAGAGAAGAAAATAGAATGGGGGGAATCATTTATAATTCTGTTTTCCAAATATATTAATATCATAGTTTCCCTCCAGTCTTTTTTATGTAAGTTTTTTCCAATTATGGAAATTTTCAAACATTTATAGAAGCAGAGAAAAATACTGTTAGGAAGCCCATATACCCATCAGCTACCTTCTACCTTCTACGTTAATCAACCCAGGACCAATCTTGCTATGCAGCCTACACCCCAGATTTGCTTCCTATAATATGTTTGGGTTTTGAATCAAATCCCAAATGCATTCATTTGTAAAAAAAACTTCATTGTCAATTTATAAAGGTAAAGGCTTCTTTTTAATATAATCACAATACCGTTATTTCTTTTTCCAAAAATGTATTCTTAAGGTCACCAAGCAGCTAGTCAGTGCACAGATTTTTCTGTTTGGCTCTTTTTTTGTTGTTAATTGCAAAATGTGATTTGAGATGCACCATCTACTTTAGAAGCACTTGAGTACCGAGTTAATGCACCTTAAAGTGCTCCCTGCATGTAGTATAGCACCAGATACATAAATGTCAGAAAATTGCAGTGGACTTATATCAAGAGACAATGGAACTTAGTCTAATTCTGTTGCTTTTGTGATTCATTTCAAAAGTTTGGAACTAACTGGGTGTGGTGGCACACACCTATAATCTCAGCATTCAGGAGGCTGACATCAGAGGATCACTGTAAGTTAGAGGCAGGCCTGGACTGTGAGAGACCCTGTCTTAAAAAAACAAAATAAGAAAATAAAAATAATGTCTCAAAAAGACCAAAAAAAAAAAAGTTTTAGACCTTAAGTTTCTTACCAAGAAAAGGAAGTAAATAACCATGTAATCCTAAAATTTCAGTTCTTACTGGAAGTTAAAAGCTAGGTATGTGGAAGAGTCACGAGTGTTGAAAACAGACAGGTTTGCACCAGACACTTTGTGATTTAAAATAAAAGCTAGGTATGTAGAAGAGTCACGAGTGTTGAAAACAGACAGGTTTGCACCAGAGGCTTTGTGATTTAAAACATCTTAAGCTCTCGAGCCGCAGTTTTTTCAGACATAAAATAGACATAATAAGACCTACCTATTGAGGTTGTTGTAATAAGCAACAAGATAGATACATGTGGTACCTGACAGTTGATACATTAATAGTAGCATGTCATTGGGTTAAAATAAGATCATTAGCCCATTTTCAAAACTGTAAAGAGCTACATGTTTTAAGACATTATAAAGTAATACAAGGAAATGAATACACACTGGAAAGTTAGACCCGACTTCCAGAACATGAATAGTAGACTAAGCAAGTCGGAAACCATGTGGATGGATAAAAACCAGATGATGTCAAGACCTCAAAAAGAATAGGGTGATTTTCTACATTATTTGAATAGGCATAAATTAAAAGTGTAGATTGTTCTGTTTGCATTACATTGTTTGCATTGCAATAATAAGTGCATATTATTGACACATACTAGTACAGATTTGTCCTAGTGAAAAATAAATTCCACTTGGTGGGGTTAGGAGAGCTGAACTCATAACTGATTTGGAAAACTAGATTCCTAGTATGGTAGTCAACATTTACCCAGCTTGCTTGGTGTAAGAGTCTCTGGGAATGCGCTTAAATCTGTGAGTAATCAGATCACTGCTGCAGAGATTTTGGTTCAGTGAAGGCTGAGATGAAGCCCAGGGATCAATTTCCCTCCTTCCCACCTGCAAGATAGCCAGCCACTCTAGGTGACTGTGCAAAAAAGTTCTTTCAAAATGGAAATGGAAAGGTGGAGTTACTAAGATGAAGGGTAAAGTTGCTGATAAGTGTAGAGAGAGAAATGGCTAATTTATCAGTCTAATTCATAGATAAGGTTTTGAAAGTCAAGTAGTTGAAAGGCTTACAGTGAAAAAAAAAAAATCCCAGCTGCTCTGCCCTCCTGCCCCCTCCTCGCGGTTATTTTCCTCTTTACTCTGGCAGGACCTTCATATTTCTAAATCATTTGATACCTTGTGTTTTCCCCTTACGTGGAGCCTCCTGAGTTCCAGCTGTGGACTTTGTCCATTCACCCTTCCATTGCCTACCTTTCCTCAGCCTTTCCCCCCAACATACTTACATTGTAGTCTTTGGCTCAAATAGGCAGCTTTTTGCATTTACACCTCTGGCACATACCTTTCCATGTTGAGACAGATGATGTCTCACAGCTGTGTTCCTCTTGGTGGTTCGGTTGCTTGGAAACTGTATTTTCCATGTACCTATTGTTAATTTCTGCCTAAATCTTACTGCCTATTTGCCACATTCTTAACAGTAGCACTGTGAGTTCCAGTGTCACCTACTCACTGGCTCCTGCCTTTTCCCACCTTTGTGGGAATCCTCTGTTTGCGCTGCTGCCCAGGTGTCCTGGAACTGCCCTCCTCTTCGCCTGCCTGTGCAGAAGCCATACCTGCCTCTTCCGGATCCACCTCTTGGTTTTCCTGAAGTGCATACTGCAGTAATTTCCCAACAAGTATTTGGGCAAGCGTTTTGCCCACACACTTGCTGTTTCTACAGGTTAAGGAATTTGAAGTTTAAAATACGGTTACACCCTCACGGTGTGAAAGGCGTGGCCACAGTCTTCTGGTTGTGAGTGCTCCAGAGTCAGTGTCTGTGCTTTTGTAGTGATTTTGTTTTGTTTTCTTCACTGTCTCGCTGGAAACTTTGAGATGTTCTCTGTCCCAGCCGCTGTGCTAGTTCATGATGGTCCATCATGACATGGGGTCTTCCCTGACGTCCTGTGCTGGCCGTTTCAGTCAAGCCGTGTGCTGAGACATTTCACCGTACCATTCTTCTGACTTCTGTCCCACCTGTAATTTTTTGTATGATTTTTTTTTTAAAATAGCAGCTCTTGTTACGTAGATGTTTTAGACTCGAAGAAGGGTCCTTGTCCAGCTACCTGTTAGACTTCCTCTCCTTGCTGCATTTTCCTCTGAGTCTGTGCACTGTCTGCTTTGCTGTTCCTGGCTCCCTCCAAGCCAGCTTGCAGTGATCTTAGTAAAGGACACCTGCTGAAGAGTGCAGACACCCTCTCCTCCCTGCTTTGCTTTGCTTCAGGGGCATTTCTTCCCGTCTAGCTTACCACGTACGCGGTTTACGCGACTCCTTTACCACTGATACAGATTTCACAAGGCAAGGGTTTTTGTCTTGTTTATTGCTATAAATCCACATGTAGAATCCTGCCTGGCTCCTAGTAGATGCTTAATAATTACTTTAAGGAATGAACCGTTTATCTTGGGATTCCTTCAGAAATCTAAAGATCCTATGTTTTCTTTTTATTCCTTTGTTTTATATTTCATTATTTCAAGAGAGAAACACCAGATGTGTTTTGTTGGCCAGTAGGAATCACTGGCATTTGTGTGTTTGTACAGATATGTCTGCTGGTATTTCTTCAGCTGACTGTTTTGGTTTCTGGGGCAGCATGAATGCTTGAATCGCCTTGCAGTGTGCCCCTTTTGGCATAATCTCTTATTTTCATTTCTGTTCCTGTTGTATTTCACTCTGGAGCCATTTCGGGTTTCACTTCATTTTTCTCTAGACCTCTGGTTTGCAGTTTTAGAAAGTGGATGAGAGCTTTTTGCCTTCGCAGGGGGTGAAAAGGAGAATTGTGTGTTAAATAGACTTCATGCCAATCCACATTTTCAAGTCTGCATTTAAAGCTTGATTTCTATCTGCAGAAGTTTACTGAAAAATCCCTCATTTGTTCAAGTCTTCTGTTGTTCCTTCGTTCATGGCTTTATACCTTTAAAAAAAAAAACCCCTAGTGCCATTTTAATGGAGGCACTTGGAAAGAGTTTGAAGTAAATACTTAAGGACAGAAATAATGGAGTTTTTATTGTCAAGGAAGGCAGCACAGCAATGCCTGTATGTCAAACAGGGAGAAGCAGAAATTACTCATAAATCCTCAGTTATTTTCAAGCTTATCCTTGACATCTTGCTTATTTATATCTTGCCGTGTCCTCCTTAGGTGTCAGCCCTGTCTTCTCAGCTCTTTGGGTAAGAGCAGTTTGAGAGCTTTTGTAGAACTCGGTGCTCTGCTGCAGTGTTACAGATGTGTAGGAACCGTGACCCTCGCTGGGTCTCAGCCCATCTAGTCCTTCTCTGCCTCCCTGCTCAGTTCTGTCTCCTCCCCGTGCCTCACAGCCCTCCACCACCAGAAATGTGCTGTTTGCTTTGTAGAAAGATGTACTGCTGTGTGTGTGTGTGTGTGTGTGTGTGTGTGTGTGTGTGTAAATGGAAGAGACAAACAGCAGACTGAACCCAGGGCTTTGGCCTGCTTGGCAAGCACTCTTATCACTGGGCTGCATCCGCAAGCTTCGTGACTATTTTTAAAAGTTAATTTTATTAAGACACTAAAGTAAATAGAGGAGGGGCCATTGGAGAAAAGCAAAACAAAAACGCCAGAAGGGGAACTTAATTTAAGATTCTTCGTGTGGAGCAGGGGTACACTCCTGAATGGAGTTTTGGGAACTGATACAAACAAGAGCCAGGCTGCTTCTCCTCACATAAGGCAGAATGTCCCTATTTGGGGTCTCCACATGGGGTGACAAGGCGAGTTCCATGTTGGTCTTTCTACTTAACTGAATTTTTTTTTATTTCCTGCAGTGCATAAATGGGATCTGTTCTTTCCCAGCCCGGGAAGGAAGGTGCTGGTTTTTCCCGGGTGAAGTGTGCCCCGTGTGGCCGCTCCCTGGAAGTCCTCCTTCGATGTCTTGCTCTGACTTCCTAAGCTCTTTTTTTTTTCTTACTTTTTTTCCCTAAGCTTTTTATGAAGATACATTTTTACGTTCCTCAACCTGCTTTTCTCTCACAGTTTGGTTTTTCCTCTGTCTTTCACACTGGCTACTTTAAGACGCGTGCGTCCTGCTCAGCAAAGCAATACTTTTGAAGCAGTTTCTAAGTTAGATACTGGTGGACTCCGTGGCAAGTAGTACATTTTTTCTTGGAGTTTTCAGATTCTTGTTTCAGGTCTAAACAGCGCTTTCAGTTCTTGGCTGAAAATTTGTATATCAGAGGCAGCATTCCATTTTCAGTTAATTTTTATGGGAAGGCGCTGCAAATGATCTAGGCTAATACACACCTACTGACTTTATTTTTACTTCCCTTTGGTTCATCATTCTCTGTATTATTTTTTAATTGTTCTTAAAGGATAAATAAAATGGGTCCTAAGAAACATGTTTAAAAGTATATTTCTACAGTGCTTTTAGAAGCAATAGATACTCACATTGGTGCTTGAAGTAGAAGGAAATAATCACTCATAATCTTAACACTCCGATGATTTCTCGCCTTCAGTAATGTATAATATATGATACAGAGCTGGTCACTGTGATATGGGAGAAATAGAACTCCTGACCTGTTAGATTTCCAATATGCCAAGTTCATGGTCCCACAGCATTAAGGAATAAAGTCATGAACCAAAGGAAGTTAGGAGCATTTTACTGGAAATGGGAGAGAGGAGTAGCTCTAGGATTTCCCGGAGAGGTCCTGAGTGGGTGGCTGCCGAGGCCATTTGTCAGCAGAATCAGTGGGGGTATGACATGGGACAAACTAGAGCCAAGCTGTGGGATCACAAGTACAGTGCGGCTCCTGAGCTAACGTTGTGACGTGTATCTGGATGTCCCTGCCAAGGACTCGTGTACTCATAGGTGTGGCTTTTTGGAGGTGACTAGATTGAGGGTATGTGTCACTGGGATCAAGGATGTGATGCTGAGATGGATTGATGGTGCCTTGCTAGCATTAGAACCGCCCCACCCTGAGTGTGAGCGCGAGGGTGGTAACCTGGAGAAGACAGAAGGATGGAAAGAGACCCGCTGTTTGTTGCTTGCTGCTTGGTTCCTCACTACCTTCCTGCCCTCTGGCCACTGTGAGCTGTTTCTCCTCTGCGATGCCCATCTGCTGTGTCACCCTGCCTTGCAGCCAGCCAGCTATAAACTGAAGTCTACAAACTGTGAGCGGAAATGAACCTTTCCTCCTTTAACTTCGGGTGTCAGGTATTTTGTCTCAGTAATAAGAAAAGTAAGACAGCTAAATATTGATCCAGGAGGGAAGCGAGTCACACAGTAAGGGTACATGGGAAGAACAGGTGGTTTTGAGAAGGGATGGCCCAGATGTTCTGGTCACCCAGCTGGGCAGTTGATACCTTTCTGGACTTACTGGGCCGGGTAGAACTTCAGGTTGCTTATTTATCCCTCAGGGAGGCACGCAGGCCTGGCCATCTTCAGGTATGCTCCACTCAAGTCGGATGTCTTTGTTTTTCTGCTAACTTCCTGAAAGACCAGTCCTTCACTGTGTATTAATTTCTAGCTAATTTAGTTGCCTATAATAATTGAACCATTTTCACCTCTTACGTATGAAGTACTGTCTCAAATAGAAGTGAAACTTTTCAAGTAGGTGTCTCGGGGGCCCGAAGCACCGTGGAGACCTTAGCTGACTGTCTCTAGCAGTGAGTTGCCGTTTGAGGCCATAAAGTAATCGGGTGAGGAAGGGAGCAGATGTGTAGAGTGAGCAGGAAAAAGAAGCCCTGAGGGCCTTAACTTGGAGGGAGTGGGCAGCGGGAGACTCCACAGTAGGGGTAGAAGGGGAGCCAGGGAAAGATGCAGCGGAATTGTCAGGAGCTTCCAGGGGTAAAGGAAGATAAATCCAGTCATTTCAGTGAGTTCAGCACCGTTAAAGCTTTCCTTGATCTGCCTCCAGCACCTTTTAATCTCCTAAAACTTAGCATATTAAACTAGGCATGAATTCTTGTTTACAGCTGTCTTTCCCCTTATGGCGTAGACCAGTAATGGCAAACCTTTTAGAGTGTTCAGTGATACCAAACAGCCTGCTGAGACGTGTGCCGTAGCTTTGCCACCAGGTAGACTTTCTAAGGCATAGCCTAGGTCTTACTCACCTTTAGTGAGGTAATACTGAGTTGTGTCTTAACAATGAGAACTTCAGACTTTGGAGTCACCGTCCCCTGTCTACTGTGTAATAGCAGGTGACCTTTAGCAAGCTGCTCAGTACCTCTGTGTCTCAGTTGCTTTGCTGCAGTGTTTGTGATACATGGTGAAGGGTAGAAAACTGCCTGGCTTATCAGTGCTGTGTAGTCCAGTATTCGGGAGAAGTGAACTGGGTCTGTGATAAGAATATTCTTAACACGCCTGGCATTTATTAGATAACTGAATGTGAAAATCTGACAGCTTGTAACTGATCTGATTCCTGTCATTTTAAATTCTGGAAAATATGGAATATAATCATGGTTGGGCCAGAAGAGGAGTAGGTATATTGCATATAACTTTATTTAATAAAACAGAGCTGTAGATTTTTCACTCTTTTTGAGACAGGATCTGGCTGTGCAGTTCAGGATGGCCTTGAGCTCACTTTGTAGCCCGGGCTGGTCTCGCACTTGTAAACAATTCTCCTGCCTCAGCCTCCCAAGTGCTGGGATTACAGGCGTGCACCGCCATGCCTGGCTTCTCTTGGATTTTAAATTGGCTCATGGTTGGTGCTCTCTGATTTAGCCAATAATGGGCATTTACTGTATTGTGTAAACACAGGTATCAAAAACCAGATTAGGGGCTGGGCTGTGGTGATCAAAGACCATAATTACTGAAGTCAGAGTCCAGCAGTTTTAGCTGCATGTATTCTCTTTAAGTGAAGGACTACTCAATGAATTTTAAGTACATAAAATCGCTAATTTTGAATGCATTTTAAAATATATGTATCTGTATCAGTTTATAATAGTAAAACTGCTGCTCTTGGTAAGCGCCTCTGGTGTGGGCCAGGAGGAGAACCAGTGGCTCCCGAGAACCGGCCAGGATGGGACTTAGGCGGCTGCCTAAGGTGAGCCTACAGGATACAGGCACGCAGGCTGAGAATCCAGCGAATCCCGCCACACACAGTGAGCAGCTGGGGACCGAAATCTCAGCATCTCTTGGGAGGATGGGGATTTCCTTCTGTCTTCTGTTTGAAGGCAAAGGTTATTTTCACTGTTTTGTTTTGTTTTGTTTTGTTTTGTTATGTTATGATTAATTGGTTTGCTCTATTCAATGTTCTCTTTCAGTTGTTTTTTTTTATAATTTTATTTAAAGAGAGAAAAACAAAACAAGACAAAACAAAACAATAAAGGGTAGCGACAATACAGTATTCCAAGGAAAAAAGGAAAAAAACAACAACAAAAAAAACCTAAGAAATTATTACTTGACAAATTACATACTGACTTCTTGGAAATAGTTGTTCAAATTACAAAGTTAAAACATAAAGTAGACATTCAAACAGTGAGACTGTTAACAGCTCTGCTCGATCTGACAAAAACAGCAA
>PVJX010020921.1:0-32650 GCA_004027295.1 Dolichotis patagonum
TTGTTTCATGTGAATTCCCTGTATGTGATAATATGGACAACTATTTGGAAGAAAACAAGAGTCCATATGATACAGAGTGAATATCTCCGATTGTCTAGCTTTGAAATTTTTGTCTCTTACATTGCTTTCTTGTGAGCCTCTTTGTTCTGTTTTGTTGTGTTTAATTTTACCCTTTTGATATAATTGCATGTATATTTGAGCGGCTAAGATAGATGACCATATTGCTGTTTTTGTCAGATCGTGGAGCATAACTGTTAACAGTGTTACTGTTTGAATGTCTATTTTACATGTTTTAACTTTGCAATTTGAACAACTATTTCCAAGAAGTCAGTATGTAATTTGGCAAGTAATAATTTCTTAGGATTTTTTGTTGTTGTTCTTTTCCTTGGAATTCTGTATTGTTGCTACCCTTTATTCTGTTTTGTTTTTTCTCTTTAAATAAAATTTTTAAAAAAGCTGACTAGGTATTCAGAAATGCAAATTATTACTAATCTTTGTGATGAAAGTAATCCTGTCTGATAAATATCTCTTGCTTCCCTGCATGTGCACATGGTGAGAAAAGGATAGGCATTTCTCACATTCAAGAGGCAGGAGAAAGCATTTGGCCAAATGGAGAGAAAAGTCAAGTAAGGGCCTGAGCCAGTAACTTGACTATGTCTTAGTCTGGAAGTAGATAATGTTAAGAAAATTAAAATTGAAAGCAGGAAGAGGCTTCTTGGTTTTCTCAAAGACAAAAGTGGCCATTTTTTTCTCTTTTAGGGAAAATTAGTCAAGTTCTAGAATATAAAAGAAGACTTTAAGGTAAAAAGCACAACCAAACTAACAGCAATTATGTTTCTGATCTCAGGTGGACAAGTACATTACTAAACCATGCCCCTCTCCTAAGGGCAAGGGAATCGCTCCCTTGATCCCCATCTCATCCGTATGTTTACCCCATCCATCTTGAAACCGGAAAGACTTTCATCCTGAGCCGCTAACACATACCTGAGATGTTTTTCTCCCTTGCCTGCTTCAGTGTTCCTCTCTTCTCGTGTCCCCTCAGGACCCTCTGTATCTCCCTGTTGCTTTGTAAGCCAATTGTGACCTTTCAGCAGATCATAGGCTGTCCATGACCTAACCCCAAATCACTCCTCAAAAAGCTTCTCTTGCCCTTTCTCCCAGAAAACCCTGCATTTCAGACAAACAGAATAACAGCTCACTCCCATAGTTTGCGGATTCCCTGTCTTAGCTTTCTTCTTTTTCCAACTTTACCCTTTTACTTGATTTTTTTTATTATTTTAAAGAAAAGAACAATAAAAACAATGGTACACAATTTCAAAGTAACATTGTAGGAGAGTAACAATGGTTAGTCCATTATGTATAATTATCTTCAAAGTAGATGCTCAGATTACAAGATACAGGCATGAAAACTTGATCAAATAATATAGGCAAAAAACTTTCTTTTCAGTGAATTAATAGCAACTAGCAGTATAATTATCTTAACTATTTTTGTGTGCATATATATGTTATTTTTTCCTTTTCCCTTTCTTCTGTTCTCCTTTCCCTTATCGCAGTTTCTCTTTCTTTTTGAGCAGTTTCTCCTCATTTTGCGATTTTTATTGTACATTTTGTATCTTATTCAGTTTTTAACCTTCTTACACTAGAGAGTCAATAAAATGTTTATCCGTAAGAGTTTGACTTATTTCACTTATAAGTATAGTCTCAAGTTGCATCCATTTCCCTATAAATGTGTCAAGTTTATTCTTCTTTATAGGTGAGTAGTTTTCCATTGTATAAAAATATCACATCCCCATTGTATAAAAATACCACATCTTTTTTATCCATTCCTCAGTAGATGGACATTTGGGTTGTTTCCAAGATTTAGCTATTATAAACTGTGCTGCTGTAAATATGGGTCTATCTATCTATCTATCTATCTATATCTGTGGTATTATGTTTTTAATTCTTCTGGGAAAATACTCAGTAGGGAATAGCTGGGTTTAATGGGACCACCAATTCTCGATTTTTGGGGAATCTCCACACTGATTTCCACAGTGGTTGCACAAGTCTTTACCCTCACCAACAGTGGAGAAGTATTTCTTTTTCCTCACAGCTCCTTCAGCATTTGTTATGGGTTGATTTCTTGGTGACAGCCATTCTTACTGGGGTAAGATGGAACCTCAGTGTTGTTTTCATTTGCATTTCTCGAGTGACCACTAATGTTGAGTATTTTTTCATATATTTATTTGCCATTTGTATTTCTTAATCTAAAAAGTGTGTGTTCATATCAGCTACCCATTTTTGGACTGGGTCTTTAAATTAGGGGGATCTGATTTTTTTTCAATTTTTTATATGTTCTAGATATAAGTCTTTTGTCTGAGCAACAGTTGGCTAAAATTCTTTTCCCACTTGGTCGGTAGTCTTTTCACTCTGTTGGAGATTTCTTTTGACACCAGATCTTTTTAATAAGACAAAATCCCACTTGCTGATTCTGGGAAATATTTCCTGTGCAGTTTGATTGTTGTTCACGAATTCTCTGCCTACACTTTTGTCTTCGAGATTTCTACCTTTTTTTTTCTTCCAATAGATTGAGGGTTTCTGTTTTAATATTTAGATCTTTGATCCATTTTTTCTTTGGTTTAGTGAATTCTAATAGGAATGGGTCTAGTTTTAGTCTTCAGTGTGTAGAGAGCCGGATTTTCCAGCACCATTTATTAAAGAGGCTATCTTTTTTCCAGTGAACATATTTGGTTCATTTGTCAAGATAAGGTGGCTGAGTGTGTTTGTAGTTGTGTGTATATCTTCTAATCTGTTCCACTTGTTCTCAGCTATTTTTTGTTTTGTTTTTATTTGTTTTTTCCCAGTACTATGCTGATTTTATCACAGTAGCTTTGTTGTATAATTTCAAGTCATGGATTGTGATACCTCTTGCCTTGACCTTATTGTCCAGTATTGTCTTTGCTATTGTAGGTCTCTTCTGCCTCCAGATGAATTATAGGAATGTTTTCTCTAGTTCTATGAGGTATGTTAATGGCAGTTTGGTCAGGATTGCATTAAATCTGTATAGAATTTTGGGAGTGTAACCATTTTCAATATGTTGGTTGTTCCTATCCATGAGCAGGAGATGTTTTCCTATTTTGGGATATCCTCTTCAATCTCCTTTTTTAAAATACTGTGATTTTCAATATATAGATCTTTTATTTCCTTTGTTAGAATGATTCACAAGCATTCATTTTTTTGCATACTATTGTGAAGGGTATGGTTTCCCTAATTTTCTCTCAGTGAGTTTGTTGTGTACAAGAATGCTACTGATTTTTGAGTGTTGACTTTGTATCCAGCTACACTGCTGAATTTGTTTATTAATTCTAGAAGTCTTTTGGTGAAATATTTGGGGTCTTCTATGTAGAGTATCATGTCATCTGTGAATAATGATAGCTTTACTTCTTCCTATCCTATCCTTATTCCTTTTATTTCTCCTTCTTTTCTTTTTCACATAATCCGTGAGTTCTTCAATTTTTTGCCCACCTCTTCCTCTCTAGCATTCTCTGTGTCAGAGGCAACAAAAACCTTAACATATCAAATAAAACAGCTCATGTTTCAGTTGGATAATTATTGTTCATATATTGTTGTTATGAACTTGTAGAATTTAAGAGAGGAAATTTTACTTTTATTTTAAAGAGAATAAAACAGAAAAATCAAGAAGCAAGCAAATTATTGAAAAACAACAACAAAAGAACAATGATGAAAACAATAACAAAAACAAATGGCAATACAGGATTTCAAAACAAGATGATAGGAATTTAACAATGGCTGTGATATTGCATATTGTTATCATCAAAGTAATTGCTCAGGCTACCAGATACCGGCACATGAGATTGATCAAACAATACATTTTCCCTTTGGGCAGTTTCTTTCCCTTTTACTATATCTATTGTAAATGTTGGATCTTATTTAGAATAGGAAAAAAATTTTGTGGAAGGAGAATTAAGTTAAATTAGTGTCTATGTTTATCCTTCAAAACAGGATCAACACTTCCACTTTCAAATATTAGGAAAAGTGCTATTATCCAGTCTAAAATATTTCCCATACATAAGTCATCATAATTTTGTGTAAAAAGCAAAAGGGAATATTTTCTTATAGTCACATACTCTTAAATACTACCTTCAATATAAATGATAGTTCTATGTGGTTTTAATATCAAAATGAATGATCTGTTTACAGTAGACTTCCTCTCATTTCCAAGGGCAAAGGTGACCACTGTGAAAGCTAGTGAAAAAATAGAACTGGCATAATTGGTGCACTATTAAAATCAGGGTATCATGAGGAGGAGTGAGAATACAAAATTATAACCCATTTATGTTATTGTTTTCATTGATTCATATATACGAATTCATCATTGTTTTATGCTTGATTAGTTTAAAACAAGGTAAGCTTATAACTAAAAAAGAAATGCACAAAATAATATGAAACTCATCCATAATCCCAGAGTCAATCACCAATTAGGTCTTAGTGACTATTGTTCCAAATATCTCTCTTGAATATTCAGATATCTCTTCTCAACTAGTATCATTATTTTGCAATATATCATAGTTTATTTTAAATGCCCCTTTTATCAGAAATGTAGCGGTTTTGAATTTATCTCCATTATAAATAGCACTACATATGAATGGTTGATTTAAAACAAATCACACACGTCTAGAAACAAAAATCTAAGGGGAAGACACAAACATGAATTTCCAAAAATGGACCAAAATGTAGGCTACTGTTGGCTTCAGAATTCTCTTCGCATTCACATCGAGATCCAATGAGCAAAGAAACCAGACCCAATAATGCATAGCACCAGAGAAGAAGGCAGCCCTGACCAAAGCAAAGGGAAGAGAGACTCAAACCAGTCTTGAGATGAAGGAAACTATTTTATGGACAAACACTGGAGAGGAGCCAAATGAAATGTTCAATAAATGAACCTCAAGCTGGCTTTCACACTTTATAAGTCTGGGTGATTGCCTGGAGAGAATAGGCTTTACCCAATCATGTAATTAGTAAAAAAAATTAACTTTTTATCTAAAAATCCCATGATGGCAATTCCTAATATCTATACCTGTATTTATATCTGTATTTATACCTATACGTGTGCCTATAACTGTACATATATAGCCATCTTCTGTCAGTTTATAAAGTAATTCTCTAACAAGAGTGCATCAGAATCTCCTGGAGGTATTGTTCAAACACAGATCACTAAACCACATTCCCAGAGCTTCTGATTCAGTAGGTTTCCAAAAAGGCCTGAGTACTTGCATTTTTAATACATTTCTGGGTGACACAGATGTTGCTATTTGGGAAATAAAACTTTGAGAAAGAACCATTTCTTATACTTGTACATGTATCTTTCCTTGTTTATTAAAGTTAACTTTTTTTCATTTTTTAATACATCCTTGAAGTCCATGGAGATTACATTCCTCCTGGGAAATTGGTACATGTACATAACACATCCTAATTCTTATTTCATCCCCTTCCCCTCCTCTTCCTCCCTCTGTCTTCCATCTCTTGGTCCACTTTCCCTTTGCAGAAGAACTAGCTCCCTCCTTTCTATTATCTAACTTTTATTTTGCTCTTTGTTTATATTTTGAGTTTCTCCTGAAAGAGAAATCATGTAATATTTAGACTTGTGTCTGATTTATTTTATTTAACATTATTGTCTCAAAGTGCATTCATTTTCCTATACATGGTCCAAGTTTATTCCTTTTCTTCCTAGCCATTCTCCAAAAGAGTTAAAGACACCATAATATAGTCACCCACACATACCCATGTTTATAGCAGCTAAAACATAATAGCAGCTAAATCTTGGAAGCAGACTATGTGTTCATCAGCAGATGAATGAATAACGAAAGTATTACCTTTCTTTAAAGCATGAAATAAGATGGTTGTAGCAAAGGCAAAAATGTAATAATATAATAATGATCTGCCTAGGGCCAAAGTATATTAAGCCCAGAGCTTTATATTCTACCATGGAGAGTTTTCGCAGTACGTTTAGCAGTCTCTTAGTTGTTTTGCTTGTTTGTTTTATTTTTGCTTTTTCTAAATTTGCAGATGTTTGCTCTTTTCATTCCCCTTTATATTAGTACATGTTTGCAATGCATAATAAATACATTCAAGCAGGGAATTGGTACATATACATATTGCATTTTGATCCTTTCTATTTCTCTTTCTCCTCCCCTCCCTCCTGTCTCCACGGTCCCCAGATCCTCTTTAACACCAGTCTTTCTCTCTTTTTCTCTAACTACAAATCTCTATTTTAATGAACATATGATTTCACATATACACTTTGATTCTTTAATGTTAATACTACACATCATAGTGTTAAATACTACACGCAACAGATACTATAGTGTTTTACAATTTCCTTTCTTAATTTAACAATAAAATTATAAGATAGAAAAATTATTGCTGTATAAATTTTTTCTGAAGAAAAATTTAAAATTGTTTTTCCTTGGTTTTCACTGCCATTTACTTTTAAGTTGATGTATTTACATCTTAATGATTCAGATTTATTTCCCAAACAGTGAGATGAAACAGGGACGACTCAAAGGCAGCTTCATTTTGAAATTGGCCAGGCTTTTATAAACAATCACTTGACAGAGCAATTTATAATTCTCTAAACAGCTGGGGGAGAAATATCACACAGAAAAGTAGATGTTATTCTAACTTATTTTCTGAGGTCTACAGTCATTGTCTAAAGCATTGTAACTACCACATTTCTACAAGTAAATGTTCATTTTGCTGCATTTCAACCATGTTACAAGACTGAAAATGCAGGTCAGAGAACAAAGCTGTTCAGTGACAGCTCTGTGACCAGCGTCCTCATGTTAGTCTGACAGCGCTTGATTTAAGGGCTGTGTTAGTTCATATTTGCAGTGTGCAATGGGAACGCAGATGCTAAACCTAACCTAAATAAAAGATAGGCCTGCATCTCTTCAAGGTGAAGTTAAACAATAAGGGCTGTGCTGTCTCAGACCTCAGCAGGTACTAATTAGAGGGAGATAAGACATGTACACTCAGAAATGTAATGAGTAAGTTTCATGGATAAACAGCCACAGTACTGATAAAGTAGGGTCACTGCACTGGTGCAGTCAGGGAAAACTGCATATTGAATTTGTTCCAATCTTGAAAAATAAATGTTATTTCTCCAGAAAGTGAAATACAGATGCTGAAAAGAAAGGTAAATTTTTACAAATGAGGTCAAAGGAAATGCTGGTTGAAGCAAGGAGTTACTGTGTGACGAGAGAAAGAACAATCCCAGTGGATGATGAATTTCACTACTGAAATAGTTTTGAATTATAGCCACCTGCAACCAATCATGAGTGTCTTTTATGGTGTTGTTACAGGCAACTGAGTTAGAAATATCATAGGCAGTCACACAGGGCTAGGCTCTCGAAGGACCCAGTGCAAAAGGCGAGAAACCTTGCAACTGTGGGGGAGACAGACACCTCCCACTGTGGGCCAGGCTTCAAGACAAAAGATCAAGCAAATATATCCACATCCTAAGGATTGATACTCTAAATATTTTTTATCACCCTGAGGAAGCCAGAAGTTACTATCCCAACCCCTATGGAAGAGTCACTGCTCTGTATTCATGCCCAATTGCTACTGACTGGCTTCCACAATTGTCCCCGATTTAATCAATTTTACCTGAGCAATTAATCTTGTTGATTAACCATAGCTCTGTCCCACCATATGCCCACCTTGTGAGTTTCCATGTTTTTCCCACCTTGGGCCTGTCTCACCTTGTGGTTTTGTTATATAAAAGTTCCTAGAAAAGACAGTCTTTGGAAACCCACTAGGGACCCCTTCTTTCTCCCAGATAGAAGCTTTTTTTCTCTCAATAAATATATTCTGCTATTAACCTCTGTTGTTGCTAAAATTCATTCTTTGATTTTAGAGAACATGAACTCATACCAGACATATAGTAGGTTGGGAGTTTCATTCCCCTATATCAGTATTGACACAGGAGAGCAAAGAATAAGAAACAGACTTGTCCCCTAAGGGAGAAAGAGAATATATACATATATATGCCAATTCCAACTTCTACATAAGTTTCCCTTGTTTCTATTAAATATTCAAAATACCCCAAAATGTGAATATTTTAGCCAATAGTCACGGAATAAATAATATAGTCAGCAAACACTGAAAAAAAGCTGTCACTAAAAGTCACAAATGAGAGAAGTCATAGCCTACTATACTAAAGTCTGTATTTTAAACATTTATGGTTTGCTATGCATCTAAGCACTGTTTTGGAGGGTGAATATATGTCAGATATTTATGATTTTTGGCAAACTGTGGTAGAAATGTAATTGATTGGAATCAATGTAATAGGGAAGATGGTGACTATTTCTAAGTGTTTTTAGAGGCAACAATTTGGTTCGTAGATCCAAGTTGTTTAAAAATCTGTTCACTTCAGTCCAAATTTAGGTGGAAATGGAATTTTGATGTAAACAATTCAAAAAGAAATCTGAACGCTTTTTAAAATTGGTATGTTTTCTAAAAATATAATAACTTAGATATAAAAATAGTGCAATTAATGTCACACATAATTCCTCAAAAATATGCTTGAAATATGTACAGGAATATATTTAAATATGTTGGCTCTCAGTTCTTAGAACGTCACAATACACACACATATGCATATTTTCAGTTAAATGCCATCCTATTAAAAACAAGCTTGTGCTAAAAGAAGTTGTAGCTTCCCAGCACACCAAAAAATAGACACTTTGGCTATAGACATAATAGCAGTTTCTGCATTGTTCATAAAGAATAGATTTTAAAAGTCCAAATAAAATATAAAACAGTTATACAAAACAAGTTTGCCTCAAAAATTTCAAAATAATTTGCAACAGGAATGGAATACACCTTTCTACTCTTATCATTAATAGAGGCTGACCATAAATATGCCAGCTGCCAGTAGCCTAGTGAGAAATCTTTGTGATGGAACTGCAGTTTAAGTGACAGCTCTGGAAAATGAGATAAAGGACCAATTAAGAGACTATATTTTTGTGCTTTGATGAGACATACATGACTGAGATGGATGACACACCACTGAAATAGTGATGCCAATTTAACAGTTGTGAAATATTTCAGGTCTGAGGAACATATCAAAAAAAATAACAGGAGAATGAAAAACAAAGAAAATCTTTTAGTGAATCATCTCTATAGTACAGGATTTCTCAACCTTAGCATTCTTGATATTTAGGGTAGTATCATTAACTGCTGCGAGGACTGTCCTTTGTACTGTAGGTGTTTTAGCATCATCTCTGGCCTCTACCCACTAAATACCAGTAGCAAGCCACCCTTTTCCAAATGTGACCACAAAAATATCTTCAGCCATTCTCAGTTGTGTTCCAGAGAGCCACATTCTCCCATTGAAAAACACTGATAAAACACGGAGACATAACTTATTTGACTGATTGACATGGTAAATACTAGAAAACTAGCCTCATTCATTTTTTCTTTTTCAAACAAGTTTTACTGAGATAGTATTCACTACTCTTCACGCATGCAAAGTGAACAATTCAGTGATTCTTTGTATAATCAGAGTTGTAAAACTATTACCACAATCTATTTATAGCATCCCCAAAGAAATCTTGTACTTATTAGTAATCACTTCCCAGTCACCCTCTCTTCACTTCCCAGCCCTAAGCATTCAGTGATTTACTTCCTGTCTCTGTAGATTAGCATATTCTGGGCATTTCACATAAATTAATTCATATAATGTGATTTTTTTGTGACTGGCTTCTTTCACTCGACATGTTTTCAAAATTCATCCAGGTCATATAACATATCAGTGTTTCATTTCATTTTATTCTGAATAAAGTTCACGGCATTTGCCACTCTTATACTCCTGCAGAACTCATTCTGTGAACTTTTTCCAAAGTGTTACATATCACCACTCACATTCAAACACAACTGATTGACAAATGTGAAAAAAGAGAAAGTATAAGCAGTAAATGATGATGGTTGACTATCCTTGCAATTTTAAAATCTGACATACATTAACATTCTAAATAAGTAAATAGGAAAATTTTCCCTGTCGAGTCTCTTTAATAAATGTGACTACATTGTTTGATGATAGAAAATCTGGAGATCAAAATACTTAGGAATAACTATTAAAATGATTATGCATTCACTGAAAAGACAGAAGAATTACTCAAATTTACCAAGAAATGTTGGAAAATTTTAAGAATAATTTATAGAGGAAATCAAATACAGCAACATGCCTACTTTAATAATACAGAACAAAATATGAAAGCTATTATTATTTTCAGAATTGTTCATCCCTTATAATTTTCTAATGAATATGATTCATTTATCACTAAATGTAATTATATTATCATATCTCCAAAAGACATTTCATATAATTAAATGCACGAATCAAAAATATCTTTGTTAGTCTGTGATACAAATTATTGGTTCTGAAAATATTGTCACTAAATTATTCACTTTCTTCCAGATAAACATCTGAAAACTACATTTTGGTTTCTGCAGTTATTTGACATTTATTACTGAAATTACAATCACCTAAAATATATTTCACTTGAAAGAAAAAAAAAACCCTAGCTCAAAGTCTTGAGTCTTATTAAAGCTATGCTTCTCTTGTCAGAGTAGTAGTTCTAAATTGGGAGCGACCTTGCACTCCATGGGGTCTTCAAGGATGCCGGAAAACATTTTCAGTTGTCACACATGGCAAAAGAATACTACTGGTGACTAGTGGGTAGAGGTCAGGGGCATAGCTAAACATCCTGCACTGCACAGGATAAAAAAGAATGATATGAGCCCAAATGTCAGTACTACTAAGTTGGAGAAAATCCTCCTCTAGATGAAAAATGCCTCTCAGCTTAACCTGTGCAAGAAGGCAAGAAGCACACTATACAAAATGAGGCAACAAGAATACGTATTTGAAGAGCATGTGATATCAGACCAAAGAAAAATTTTCTTCTTCCATAGCAAGTGGAATTCAAACTATGCCTCCTCATTATTGTTGACTTCTCACGGAGCAGGAAACACAATGGAAAGTTGAAGGGCATTTATCATGTAATCAGTGGATTACACTGATGAACTTGATATGGAGTCAAAGTAAGTCACAGGAATCAATTGATCTACTAAGAAAGACCTATCATAGAAATCAATACAGCTAAAGCTTGAGCAATGAGATGCAATAACTCTTCTCTCCCAATGACAAACACATGTGATATTCTGTATTTTCTGTATTGTTAGGAGTTACTATTAAAATCAAACTTTTTACAGCCTTAAGCTAACATCCTCATTTTCCATGAAGTCTAAGCGATGGCACAGAGGCATAATTGCTTACAGCTGCAAATGCTTAATCATAAACTAAACACTTGTTAAACTTTAGCTAAAATTTCTTTTTAATGGCTTACAGTTATCTTATCCAAACACAACTTTTTCTTACTATTTCATTAAATAAGGTCATGGTAGACCACATAAATTGTGATATACTTCACACAAATAATCTGCTGATTACATGATAAATGCACATTAAGTTTTAAAGAAAACCCACATTCTTAAATATAGATTATAATTTTACATCAGGGAGAAGCATTGCATAGTTTACTCATGTTTTACTCCACCCAAGGGAAGGAAAAAAAGAAAACTTCATGCTACAAGGGAAAACGATTTCCTGTGTGTTCAATTTTCATGAGAGTCTGTAATAATCTTTATATTACAGATCACTGGAATTTCAAGAAAGACATGTCAAGTTTCTGAATGGGGTAGTAGAAGTAGAAGTAAAAAAAGGACATCTGAGGCTCATTTCTGCTGAGAAATAATACAAAACCTTGTTCATACATTCCGTTGCAAAAACTGAAAAGGGAAAAACATCCACTGAAATGGCAAAGAGTACAAGATAAAACATGTCAATTATTTGCTTTCAGTAGATAAAACTTCAATCCAGTTTTCTGTACTAAAGTCCCCCAGAATAAGTCTTCTAAAGATTGGAAAGATTTGACATCACTAAGTATAGAAGTTTTGCCAAGTGTAGAATAATTCTGGAATGTTCAACATCTAGAGATGGGCACATCAAGTGAACACAATAACCCAGGAGTCTTTGTCAATGATAGGTAAATGTGTACGCATTTAGATATCAAAAGAGAAGCCAAAAAAATCACTTTCCCTAAACACAGATATTTTGGGTTCATTTAGTGGCTATTTAGTAAGCAATCTACTGTGTGACAAGAATGGAGGTGCTGGGCTAAAAAGATCTGAATAATTGGGTCTGAGCCTGACTTTACAATAATACGTAGGAATTTTGGGTCAAGCTGTATCTCCTTTTGAGTGTGACCTTATGCTACAAAGAAAAATAGAACGGGCTTATTAACTGACACAAAGGGACTGGATCTTCATTTCTAAGTTTTGGTGATGACAGATGTTATCCCAAATCTGGGATAATCTATTCCCTTACAGAAACTTTACAGGGTTTAACAGGCTAAGACCATCAGTGCAGCCTTTGCTGATTTAATGAGCACCTGGCCAGCTTCTCTAGACATGCATTAATGTGGCCCCTTTTCAATAAGAGATCATCATTGTGTCTGGGTTAGTTTTAATAGCCAAAGAAGGCCATCTTTTGCTTGTTATGCGACAAAGAGCATTCCGATTTTTCTCATCTTTTACCTAAACTACCTTATTTTGTAATTTCCATCACGGTCTTATTTGTTCTTTTTAATTATTTCATGCTACTGTTTGACAGAGACTGAGTTTCTCACATCACTTCTTAGAAAATAGCTTTAAATGGATTCTATTCCAAACCTATAGGTTCTCTGCTAACCCCTTCAGCCGTATCTGAATTTCCTTGATTTACTTCAAAATGACTTTCCACTCCTTTGCTTCCTGATGTTGACTCCTATGTTACCATCTTTTCCCCTTGTCTTTCTTCATGCTATTTCCTTGTCTTGGTATTCTCCCCTTTCTTTTCAATATTTTTTCCTCCATTCACTTAAACTTCAACTCAAGCCTTAGTTTTGTTCTGAAATTTTTCTTTCTAGTTTAGTATTTTAAATAATCTTTTTTTCTCCAAACTTCTGCATGAACATTGAAAACCAGCAAATTAAAACCAGTTTCTCATGCTGTCTCAATTTATACCAAACTAATTACCAAGTTAGTCTCCAAGCCTCCTTTACTTCTAACTCAGTACTGACATGTAGATGTACTTATAATAAAAAAGTGGCCCCTTTTCAAACAACAATTAATGATAATTTCTACCAAACCCCTTACATTAAAAGAAAATCATTTTCATTTGGTGAATATCATTGTCTTGGTAGTAAATTAGTGTTAATTGCTCCCACTTAACTGAAGGAAGAAAAAAGGTTGTCTAAACTTGTTTCTGGACTTTATACATTCGTCTCAAAGCACCTCAACTTGAATATTCTGTGCAGTAGATACAGCTATAGTACAGAAAGGTGTCCCAGTGACCTAAAGAAGCAGCATAGGACTGGGAGAGAGTGAGGAGCACTTTCAGTATTGTTCAGGAGCAGTATTTATTGAATAATTCGAGAGCAAGTTATTTAGTTGGCTCACTTTTAAAATGGCTCACTTTTAAATCTAGTAGAATTTTTGAGATGACTGAATAAGATTCTGTGTGAATGAATGCATGCTGAGTTCTTAGAAACCAAATTAGTTAATTGAATAAAGTATGTTAAAACAACCCAACTTTTCTGTCAAGCCCCAGGTCGCTTCAGCATATTATTTGAAATACAAAGGATGTTCACCAATTTTGTCAAAGGTTAAGGACATGCAACTCCTTGTTCTTATAGAACTTCTAGTCCTTCCTTATAGTTGTTATGTATTTCTGAGGAAGTCTTTGTTTCTATAGCTTATTTTGTTACATTTAATTTCATATACACTAAAAATTTTTTTTTGCAAAACTTATATCTGAGTCGAGAGTTATTTTTGTGCCCCTAAGTTGCCACAAGGCGCCTGAGACCTTGGTGTACAAAATTTCTAATTTAATTTAATTTTCAACATGCTCAATACAAAGAATATTAACCCACATAACTAGATCATTCTTTTGATCATATAACTGGATATTATAATTAAAAATTCTCAGGATTACAAAATAACCAATTCTGTGAAAGACAATCGATTTGATGATCACAGTCATTCTGGCAACACATTAGAAGAAACCAATGTTAGAAATAAGCTTTCTCTCCATTTGCAGCACTATCCTCTTTGTCATTCTGCTAATTCCATTACACCTACACAAGAACAGATCCCAAACTTTAATACATAATGAACTTCTTGAAGGCTGAGAAGCCTGAGATATGTGAGCACCAGGGTTATGAGATCATTATGAGAAGTTCCTGGAGCTGGTGATAGGGGAGTGATTCATCAGCAATTTGCACGATGCTGAAGATTTTAGGGATTGATACTCAAGTAGTCATTTTTCAATACTGCACATATTTTTCTGGCATATTATATAAGTTTATATTATTATTATTATTATTATTATTATTACTATTATTAACAGTTATTAGCCCAGGGCTAATAACACAAAAAATGAGGCAAGTTAGATAATTTTAATACAATTTTCCACCATAGTTAAGAAATGAATTAAGAATTTAAAAAACAAAATTGGTAGCTGTTAAGTGAATTAATTAACACATTAATTAAATAATCCAACTAAATTAACCTTTATCTGAGTTATCTGTCCCATCTCCTTGGAACACATTTTCCATGGTTGCACCTCTGTTAAAACATATGCATATGCAGATCATAGCTATTATTTTATAGTAAAAACAATAACTTCCACCACAACTACCACAGCAAAGCTGGCAATCATTTAGCACTTACTGAGTAGCTACTGTTTTGAGCACATCCCTGGGTACTTTACCAAGCGGGGTAAGCTGGGTGGTCAAGATGGGGGAAATTGTAGAAAGTCAGTGAGTGCTAAATCTTCCAAAGTTAGAAAACAATATGTAGTTTACTTTTTCTGTAAATATGTCTAATAATTGAGTAGCATACGTTTCAAAATCATCAGGAGCAAATTTCAAATGTTCTCATCACAGAAAGGTTAAACATTTGAAATAATAGAAACAATAGTCATTCTACACTGTATTCAAAAATCATAACATAATTTTGTATTCCATAAACTATATAATTATTATTAGTTGATGTATAATTTATAATATCTCAAAGGAGCCACTGAATTTCTTATTGATTGATTGATTGATTGTCTTTTTGAGAAAGGATCTCACTATGCAGTGAGCTCAAGGCAGAGCTGGTCTTGAGCTCACTTTGTAACTCTGGCTGGTCTCAAACTTGGAACAATCCTCCTGCTTCAGGCTCCCGAGAGCTGGGGTTACGGATGTGTGCCACCACACCTGGCTTTGGATTTCTTAAGGACTAATGAGATGTATGTGGGCATCAGAACTCTTACCAGGCATTTCTAAGAGGATGGTCTCCTGTTGAAAAGCAAGTAAGCATGATCCTTCATATATTCTACAAATGCTAACTGAAGGTCTCCTGTGGGCTAGGCATAGAGCTCAGTGCTGTAGATGCATGCATTAAAGCATCACAACACTACTGTCATTGTCAGTTCATAGACAGAAAGGTGGGTAAACGCACCTACAGACCTCCGGCAAGGTGGCCAAATCAAATGAAGAGACTAGATTTAAGTAATCATTTGGAGTCACTGAGAATTGGGGCACCACCTTGACACCCAACTCAAAAGCATCAGGAACACTCTCCTCTCTTCTTACTTCCGCAGAACTGGCCATCTGTCCTGAATGGCTTCTCCCTTGTACCCCTCCAGTCTCATGGCTTTGCTTTGGCTCCTGCCTAAATACACTTTTTAAAAAGTTATATTGTGTGTTCAATGTACAACTCCATAGCATTTAGCTCAGTCACAATGTTGCACAACCACCACCTCTACTGAGTTCCAAAACATTTCATTTATTTCAAAAAAGAGTCTAGTTTCCATTAAGCACTCTCTCCCATTCTGTCTGCTCCCAACTCTTGGCAATCATTGATCTACTCTCTTTATCTACAAATGTGCCTATTCTGAATGTTTCCTATAAATGGACTCATATGTGACCTTTCATATCTACCTTCTTTCACTTAGCATAAATCTTCAGAGGACATGCATGTTGCATTATGTAAAGGCACTTCATTTCCTTTCCTATGGACATGATCATCAACCTTTGTATGGATGGGTGCCAATTTATTTATTCATTCTTCCACTGATGATCATTTGAGTTGTTTTCGCTTTTTGGCATGCAAATAGAATTCCTATGAGCATTCATGTAGTATACATATTTTTGAATATTTCTTTTCAGGTTTTTTGAAACATAACTAAGGGGAGAATTGTTTCTTTTGAGTATATAACGAGCAATATGATTGTTGAATCATGTGGTAATCGTATGCTTCTTCTGTTTTCTTTTTCTTTTCTTTATTTCTTTGGTGTTGCTTGCTTGTATGTTTTGGCAGTTCTGGGGACAGAACCCAGGCCAGTGCTAGCTCTGTGCTGGGCTTTACTCTCAGCTCTTTGCTTCACTTTTTGAAGAAGCGCTCATAGGTTTTTAAATGGACTCATGTGATCGGCTGTTCCCCCTACTGGAAGCCTGACCTTCTGTAATTCCTGCTGTTCACTACAGGAGGATAGAAGTCTCTTAATACCATCCCTGCCCATAATTTGAAGTAATTCCTTAGCATGTACAGCAGTTCCTCGGAGCTTCATGTAAACCTCCTTGGCTAGGATCGACCCACCTCTCAAGTTATGGCCCATTTTACTTAGAATTTTCTTTTCTCTCTTCTTTTCTTTTCCTCTGCCCCATGCCTTAATTTCCAATCCTAGAGCGAATACTGTCTTCTGGGAATGTGACCAGAATAGAGCAACTGGTGGCAATTTCCTCCCACATTTGAATATTGCCTCTCCTGGAGATCCATTCAAATGCCATCCCCTCCAGGTCATCTTCCTTGATATTCCTGTTCTTCTCCCGGATGGAGACAAACATTCCTTTGTCTGCTCTGCCCAGTATATTTCATCTGGGACATTGTCAGCACATCTGACTTCAAAGGCCATTCATCCCAGTGACTTGTGTACAAGTCTCATCTCCCTCATACTATGTAACTTCCTTGATGACCAGTCATACTGTGTCTCCAACATCTGGCATGATGTTTCAAACAGGGTTGCTAAAAGGAATGAATGCAAGAATTGTCTATCAGTAGTGTCAGCTCACCAGATACAAGCATCTCTTTGCTCCCTGGCTGGTTTCATCAATCAGGCCTGCCATAGGGCTCTGGCAGAACAGGTATTAATGGCTTGATCATAGAGATAGGTGTCTGGAAGTGAACCCTGAAAGGACTACGAGCAAGTAATTTAGGTTTTCTGTGCCTCAGTTTACTCATCTTCAAACTACAAACAAAGTTTGCTCTGATGATTAAAATGATCTAGTATATTATGAAACTCTTAGAATACTACCTGGTACATGTTTGGCACTTAGAAGAGTTGGTTAAATAAGTAACATATATAAACCAGATGCTCATAGGAAATGAATACATCTGTGCCTAATATAGAAGAAACACATGGCTTTGCAAGCTGCAAAGTCAAGCCCTATTAGTCAGACCCTCAGAGCAAACTCTCCGTGTCAATTTAGACGCTCTTTGCTGTTACTGATCAGCTCAGCTTGGTGTTACTCTTCTACTACATTAGCTTCAGACATTTGAGGTCAGTCTCAAGAGAATCTTTAAGTCTAAGCCTGGCATTTCCCTTTACCCAATGGGTAAGGTAAGTCATAACTTCTAATTGATTGAGCTTCCCTGGGCAAATGGAACTGATTACAGGGAAATCATAGCCATAACTGGCTATGCTTATTTTACAATGTGAATTTACGTATAGATAGCTAACAAAACCAAACATACTGTTAAATCAATGATGGTAAAGTGTCTAAGTACAAGAATATTTTCAAATGATACATTTACCTTCTCACTCTCTTCCTTTCAGTTCCTTTATTGGATTTTCATGACTTAGCTATGGTGTTAAGAACTAACCTCTTTACTCACAATCAGTGACCCTTTTTACTCCATCTTTATTTTTATAAACTAAAGCTCCTTTTAGGCTTATCTCCCAGCAATATGCTTTCTCTGAATCAACTCAACTTATCCAATTCCTTTTTGTGATGTCCATTCAGACCTTCATGATATTTAGTTTGCTCCAGTGTGTTTGGTGCTGATGAGTCTTACATGTATGCATATATCTTAACCTTCATTTTCAATTTTTTTCTGATGCAAACAAATACAAAGAACACAAAATGTTCTAAAGCAATACAAAGATGTCTGTATTCCCTTGTGCACAGTGCAGGAGCACCACATCCTACAGCATAAAGCTCACCCATTGCTACTCTGTGCGCGGTGAATACATCGAGGTACATCTCTTCCAGTGTTAATAATTCTGTTGCGTCAAGTTCAATGGTTTAGTGAAGGTATATTTATTAAAAGAAATTTTTAATTTTGGAATAAATACAGATTCACAGTATCATAACTTCCAAATTAGGAAACTGACATTTACACAATCCCATTACCTTACTCAGAATTCACCAGTTTCACTTGTACTCTGGATATATCTGTATACAAACAGAAGTATTTGGTTCAAGGCGATTTTATCCCATGTGTAGATTTATAACACTCAAGACACAGAGCAATTCCTCTGCCACAGAGGATCCCTCACACCACAGCTTTGTATGATTCTCACATCCCTGCCATCCCTGCCATCCCTCCTTCTTTAAGCTGCAACCATGGATCTGCTTTCTCTTTTCATAATTTCTCATTTCAATAATGATACATAGACAGAGTCATTCAACATGCAGTCTTTTTTGATGAACTTTATTAACTTTGTATAGTATCCTTGAGATTCAGGCAAGTTGCTGAATGTATCAACAGTTAATTTATTTTGTTGCTGAAGAGTATTCTGTGATACAATCGTACCATAGTTTATCTAATTGGAAATACATTCTTGATTCAACTCAACTTTATGAACTGCACCAGTGCTGCAGTGCTACAGGGAGTGACATATATGACCTTTTTTAAAAAAAATCTAAGATCTCTAAGGAGGAGTGAAAAATGAAGTCAACTTTCTGTATATTTTAGATTCGACTTTGTATAGTGTTTCTGCAGATAAATATAACAACGTGAAAATTTCAATTCTGCATTACCCAGGTAATTATCTCAAAATATTTTAAATTTAATTTAGCACACAGAGTATGTCTCTATGTGAAGCAAATGGTGATAATTTAATGTAATTAGAGTTCATAATTATTAGAAATCAGTCTTTGGTCATTTTCTCTTATGGAATTTACAGGCAGCTGATGAGTGTTCAATCACACTGTAGTTTTGGCAAAGGACCTTCATGCTTTGTCTGCACTTTACCGCTTCCTTTGCACCTGGGAGCAGCTATTTTAGGACTGTCTAGACCATCACCTCAGCTTTAAAGTTCTTTTCCTTTCTTTTCACATAGTCATTGAGCCTAGGAAGTAATAAATAGATGATGCCAGCACTTTCTCATCCAAGATATTATTCAAATAGAGACAGGAACAAGAATGCTTTTGCTATGTCTCACAAGATGAAGAGAGTTTTATATACAGCAGCAGAACCTTACAACGAATCAAGCTTCAAACCACTATCCACACCTCAGTAAACATAGTAGTCAAATCATTTTTGGTTACTAGTTGACCATCAGACATATGAAAAATGGTTACATCAAACCATTAAACCCAAGAGATTTGGGGGAGAATTTGGCAGTGGCCTCATTCTATTTCCTCATTCAGTTGCCAGCCAACATTTATCTAGGCTCTGAAGATGACCCAGAATGCAATTCCTATGGACCACTCCTGACACTACCAGGGGACAATGCAACCAAACATGGCCCCTGGACATTCCTCACATGCTTTTCCCAGATAATTCCTCTGAGCTGATAAGTGAGATCTCAGAGAAACATGAACAGAAGACATCTCCTTCACCTTTCACTGTCTCTTCAAGAGGAGAGAGACATCTTTTCGTCTCACAAGACTCCCAGAGTCCACTCATCCTCATGCTCTTTAATGGGTTCTGAGGGTACTTTCTGATCTCTAACCTTCCTCCCCTCCAGGGAATCTTCCTAGTGGTACTCTTTGATGATCTAAGTAATTTTTTGGAGTAAATTATATATACCATGATGAATATATACGCATAGACAGAGACATTACATTGCATGCAATGTATAATAAATATATAATTAATTGCACACAATATACATCATATATGTATTTCTTATCATCTATTACATTATGTGGCATGTATAGTTATGATTTACTTGCTTCATTTTAGTATTGATATATTCATTTATTTTTTTAATAAAATAAGATACATCCACTTATTAATTTTATGCTAACATTTGTACTATTTCTACGGTCACAATAAAGAGCATCCCTCACTCTGTCCCATTTTTTCCACTGTTGATATTTGCACGTGAATCAGCTCAGGCATCTGAAGTCCAAATCATCTGTCCTGAATATAAACTGGAGCTTCAGAAACAAGAGCAGGCTAAGACTGAGCCAAGGTCCAAGGAATTTCAAATCAGTGCCATTCATGTTTGGGAATTTCACCTGCACAAAGCACAGGGCTAAAAGCAGTGGCACTGGTGGGGATATAAAGAAGAAAAATACTCAGCCTCTACTTAAGATGATTACAATTCTGTAGAAGAATAAAACTAGAAAATGAAGTGGCTAGCACAAACACAGGGGAGAAATAAGTCAGAAAATGACAATTCAAATTCTAGGGAAATGGCTTAGCTGGCAGTGTGATTAGAATGAGTTATTTGAACTCCTCCATCTGTTTCCTTGAGAATAAGTTACTAATAATAGTTCTGATCTTCCTTTTGCTTGCACTTAATACTTAATAAGATGATTGCTGAAAATTCTGATATCAAGCAGTCTGACTAGTAAACTCAGAACACTACAAACCCACAAACACAAGCCATTACTTTAGTGTATATTCAGTGTATGCATGGAGTACCTCATCTAATGAACAATCTGAGTCTTTTAATGTGCAGCATTATTACTTTCCTCCTTTTAGATGGGCAAATTAGGCTAAAAGAAGCTAATCTCACTGCCACCACAAGAATAAGCTGGCCATTCCCTGGACTCAGTTCTTTCTCCCAGCCTCAACTGTATCCTCACTTTCCTCATACTAGTCACTTGCTTTAGGGCCTTTGTTGCTGCTCTTCTTCTTTTGGGGCTCTAAATGATGGTACTCTTAATGGCCCTCTTCTAGGCCAGCGTATCTTCCACCATTCCTTCTCAGGATGTGCCTGGCTAGAATCTGCGTAACTCTTGAAACAAATTCCATGAGGAAGGAAACTGCAGAAACAATTTCCATGGGGATGGAACCTCCAGAAACAAATTCCATGGGGAAGGAACCTTCCTAACATTGTCGTGAATGTGTACTACTAGAATGTAGTCTCAGACTTCTAGTTAGAATCACAGCGCATCTGAGAACCAAATCTCCACCACCCAGCCTTTCATCCATGTTCTTTCCTTGACCTAATACTCTATATCCCCATTTCTCATTATTTAGTATTCTTGGTACTCTCACTTCCACCAAGACTAAATCCAATCCTCCTAAGGAGCCTTTCATAGAACCCTCTTCCTTGTGTACCTTATGCCACTCTCAAGTTAAACATCTGCCTGTTTAATGAAGTCCCGTGTCTCCTGCCAGCCTGCCTCACAGCATGGAGCCTTGCACTCCCATCATATCACCATTCCTCAATCAGAGTGGATCCTTTATAAAACAGTGATTGAATTGTTAATATTAATAATTATATTAATATTAACCTATCAAGGTATATTGGTAAATATAATTTGAATTATATAAGTGTTAAATGATGACTCAAATTTTTGTCTCTAGCACCAAGCTCTCCTCTAAATTGTAAATGCATATATATCCATCTAGGAGTTTCACATCTCCACATAGATATTTAATGGATTTCTCTAACTCAACCTGTTCAAAACACCAGCTTTTTGAACTGTTCTCCAATCTTTAATCTTCTTTCTCTCTCCATAATTTATTATTGTCAAACATGATCAACCACTCAGGTATTCAAGCAAGAATTTTAGGTGCAAATTTAGTTCCTCCTTTCCCTTCAATAGCTTTCAGTCCTATGTCCAATCAAATACTTAGTCCTGGTGCTTCTAATTTTAATGGACATTCCAATTTGTCCCATCTTTATCCCCACAGCTGCTACCCAAGCCTACTGCCATGACCCAAGTGGTCTTCTGCATTCATTCCTGCTTTCCTGAAATTGAATTTTCTACATTGCTGTTGATTAGATAGAAATGGCACCCTCCAAAGGCCCATTTGCAAAAGGCACGGTGCCAGGGGTAGCAGTATTGGGAGGTGCTGTGGAACAGTAGGAGGCAGGACCCGGTGGGAGGTCATTCTGGTATTGGGAATATGCCCTCATTCTATCTGTCTGTCTGTCTGTCTCACTCTTCCGGTTTCAGGTGTGAGCAGTATTCTCTGCCACACTCTCCTGCCATCATGTGCCACACTTGCCAGAGACCCAAACAAACGGAGCCTTCTAGCCTTGAACTTGAACCTGCAGAAACACAAACCCAAATAAACCTCTCTTTGCTTCCTATGTAGCCTATACCAGGAACTTCATTACAGTGATGCGAAACTGAGTAATACACAAAACTAAAAACATCAATCAAATCATTTCAGGTTGAGATTCATCCCAACCTAAATGGCTCCCTGCAACATAACCAAGTACACACACCTTAGCTATTCTCTGCCTATCTGTCCACAAGGCCCCATTGTTCCTCTTTCTCAGTAGACTTCTGTCTCCATTTTACACATGCTCCTTCCTCTGCTTGTGGCTCCCCTCCCCTTCACCCACTTCGCATAACTGTCTCCTTCTCATCCTTTGGTCCTCAGAATAAATGACACCTCAAAAACTGTCTCTAACATCATCAAAAATAGATTTCACCTAGTAACACATGCTATTCCAGGAATCTGGGTTTTACATAGCATTTGTCACAACTGGAATTACTGGGTTACTATTGTTCATCATCTTGCTTTTAAATGAAAAACTCCCTGTCATCCATGTTTACCATTTCATCCCAGCACCTAAAAATGACCCCAGCACATAGTAGAATCTCAGTATAGGCACTTCTTGTTTGACAATTGATTTCCCATTCCTGTGACAAGGTCACTAATTAAATTGGTCGCTAGATAAAGAATTGCATATTATGTACATTAAAATATTCAGAGCAAAGAAACAGTCAAAGGAAACTCTGACTTCATGACTTTGCCTTATTTGCTTAACTCTTATATGCAGTACTGTAATGTATAACAGAACGTGAAACTACAGTACTGCACTATATAGTATAGTCATCAAAAACTACAGCACTGTATAAACAAGGTACACTGTACAAGAAAAAAGACACTGAGGATCTATAAAAAAGATGTATAGAACTGTAGAAAAAACAGGGTGTAAGTCCAAATTGTGTGCCTCAGTCATCAGAGTGAACAGTTGTTAAACAGATGAGTTGTTAAATGAGGAATATTTATACACCACTGTTGCATGAATGAGTGGAATGGAGAAACACACACAAGTTAGTATAGTTCCAGTAGGTCACTGGTTGTCAGAGGCCTGAAGTCAAAGGAAGACACTGAATTTAAACAAGCAGCTTGAGGGACTTTGGTGTGTGTGTGGAGCAGGGGGGATAGCATTCTCCAGTATCCTGATTGAGGTTGTGATTACCTGATTTTACGTGTTTTGCAAAAATTACAGAATTCTTCCCCTAGAATGAGGAATTCTATTGTCTGTGAATTTAAAATAAATCAATAAAATTATTATGATTCTCAAATCGACATCAACCCAAAACAAATCTAAGAACCTAAGTTTCACAGGTTTGCAAGTCATTTTTTTTTTGCAGAGGTGATTCCGGTAGGTTAACTTCCTGTGTTTATGGTCAAGCACTGACTCAAACCATACTTCCCCATTTCTCCTTTATCAGTTTAAAGAATGGAAACGGGAAACAAAATAAAGATGTGAAAGATAAACGATACAAAAAAAGACAATGGTAAAATAATACTTAAAACCATCATGTGATAGAATGTCAGCATTTAATTTGTGACATTCGGCTCTGTTTGTATTGGAACACCTCAGTAGTGCAGTGGCTGTGGGTTGATTTCATAATGGTGCCTCCCACATATACACCCACAGCTGACCTCTGCTTTGTGCAGTTGATAATGACTAAACCTCACATATTATGCTGGCTAAATCTGCCCTTTCCCTGGAGGGCTGTCACACAGGGAATTATAGTTTCACAGCCAAACAATCTTTCTTATTCAAAATATAACATGATCAACTCTCATTAGAACAGTTAAGCGGGCTGTTAAATTGCTCTCTTCTGCCAAATTGTTACTCTTCATTGTATATTTGCCCCGCATATGTATGCCACTGAGAAACCTCATCCTATTGAGAGAAAGAAGAAGGCAAAGACATTAATAGATTCTTTAAACACCAGTTTCAGTCTCTAAAGTAAGCAAATGACATAGGAACTTCATCTTACGACCTTTCCCCCACCCACCTCCACTACCGACTTTCATCCTTTAGAACATGTTGATGGATATACCATTTCAAAATGAAATATTTCGATATTTGGCTCTGATTTAGGGAAAGGGAAATGGTGAGCTAATTTCCTCTTTTATCAAGCTGATTCACTGAGTTCGCTGTTGCCATGCACGCATAAGTAATGCCATAGCAACCTCCTGGACTTGCTCTTAAAACACACAACAGCAGAACGATGCTAATAAGGACTTTTTAAACCTTTAGATTTCATTTGTTTTCTTGCTTTAAATTGTCTCCTATACTTTACAGGAAAGGACTACTTAGTTCTCCTTCGGCAGCCTTACCACTGACTGCCCCATGTGTCAATAGGAGCAAAACAGAAAGGCCTAGGTGTTGGAAATTTTTCCAATAGTTACACTACATTCTTCTCAATCACAACTACAAGTTTGCATATTGGACAGTATCATCTGGGTCTTCTGTAAGAGTCTCATTACAAGGATCTTAATTTTAAATCAAACTGAAATGCATACCCTTTCTATTTGCCTAATGTCTTGGTCTCTTTTTTGTTGCTGTAACAAAATATCTGACACAAGGTAATTTATAAAAAATAGATTTATTATTCTTATGGTTCTGGATGTTGGGAAATCTAACAGCATGGCACTGGCATCTCATGGGTGTCTGATTAACACCTTTGTCCTGCATTATAACACGCTCTTCTCTTCTTTCTGCTTAATGATAAAGCTTCTATTGCCATCATAGCCTCTCCATCTCCAAATACCATGAATACATGAGTTTCAAGATTAAGTTTCTAACATACGAATGGGGACACATTCAAAGTATAATACCTATTTAAGGAAATTCAGTGAAGCTTAATGTTCACTTGGCATGGACTAGGAAAGGTTTCAAGTTCTAGAAGGAAATAACAAAAAATTTATTATGAGGGGATTCAGGAACCATCTAAAAGTCAGAGATAAGTGCATACTGTAGTTTCTAGAAACACTTCCTGTAGAAAATAATGGATGAAAACTGTTGAAGTCTGTTATTTTAGAGTTAAATTTTTCACTTACAAAATATGCTCTGATGTCAAACTTTTGGCTAGTTTAGGAAAGTCAATCTAAGTTGAAAAAATGTTGATTCTTTAAATTTTTATTATATTTGTACATTTTTACAACAAATGTGTGCTTTTTTTCCTACTGCATTATTAAAAATGATAGCACTAACACTACAGAAATGCCTTTTACAAAATACCATCTCAGTCACTGCTGTCTGTCAAGTGTCTCTGGCCAACAGACTGGATGAATAATTGACTTGTTCTTGAAATCCCGGAAATGACTTTCAAATCCAATATTTTACTATTATTCGGCCACCTCTGCCAATAATCCAAATAGTTAAGGAATTAAAGTTTGTTGTTTAAAGACAGACAAAACATTTCACTGCAATTTCAGATACCCCATCCACCCTTCCACAATCATATTCTGCTCAGAGATAGGTGAATTTTATTCATTTTTTCCTTGTGGGTCCACTTATAATTTGAAGGATATATATTATGTACTTTAGAAAATATTAGTTTTTCTTACTGAATTAAAAATGTCTCAGTAAACTGGCATCTTTTCATTTCAGATAAGGTGGAGAGTGTGTGAATTCTTAACACTAGACTTGTTCTTATGCAAGGCTCACCATAGCAAGCCATTGTTCTTTGACGTTAGAACAAAATGTTCAATAACATAGGACTCTCTTCATTGGAAGTGTACTACTAGGAGTTCCTTTATATTGCTTGATGAGTTATATTTTACGTTAGTCACAGTATATATCATGAAGTGATTTTTGCATTTTTTTCACAATATTAACTTGCAACCTTCACAGATGTTTCCTAGGGTTAATATTCATTTGAAAAGCTAATATGAAGCAGCCTTTGCATCAGTGATTCTCAGAGTGTTATTCCCAGGCCAGAAGTATCTGCCTCATATAGAAACTTGGTGGAAGTTGCACTCTACCCCAAGCCAACTGATGGGACACCCAGCATGGAGCCAGGGGTCGATGATTTTAACAAACCCTCCAGATACTTTCAATGCAGCTGAAGTTTGAGAACCCCTGCTTCATGGAATGCACAGTTCTTATTTGGAGTCATACATATATTTAAGTTAAGAAAAATCCTTTTTCTTCTTGATGAGGTGGGGATTATTTTTATCTGTTTACTCATTTTGTATTACTTTTGGTATTTGGACAACAAGCAATCAAAACTATTCAATATGAGGATGTCTGCCTATCCTAATGTAGTTATGACAAAAATCATGTGGCTCCAGATAAACTAAAAAGTCATTATAAACATCTTAGCTTTAAAAAGAAACCTACCTAAAATTTATTTTACTAGCAGCAGTAAATAAGAGAATGACTAATTTGACTTTATAGTCAGAGTAACATTAGTTCAGCACTTACAGGTCAAATCAAGGTTTCTCAACATCACCATTATTGACCTGTGGGGCCAGATAATTTTATGCTCATGGAGGTTGTAGTTTAGCAGCATCCCTGGCTTCTATCCAGTAGATGTCAGTAGCACCACTCCTCCAGTTGTGACAATCAAAAATGTCCCCTTGTCAAATGTCTCCTGGGAGCAAATACACTCCAATTGAGAACCACAAGGTTAAATGATTTGGAACAGTTTCATTGATTCATCAGGGGTTCTCAACCTTGTTGTCACAGTAGAATCACTTAAAAATACTGAGGACCCTGGTCCACCACAGTCTGGTTGTATCAAATCTCTGTGGGAAGACTCAGGATTAGGACCTTTTCAAAGCTCACCTGATGTTAAGGTACAGCCAAGATAGACAACAACTGTACTGACATAATAGTTTGATTTCCTTACCATTATGCAATATCAGATAAAAGCACATTTGTGAAAGCATTTGCACAACAAAGTAATACCCATGTTAATGGTAGTAGTGAAAATAATGCATTTTTAAATGTTGCCTTGGAAACAAAAAGGTGCATCATCTATTTACATAAATTAAGAGGATTTATTTTCACTGTCTCTTAGTCACATAATGCATCCCTAATGTGGTGGAGATGTAGAGCATTTTCAAAGTCTGCCTTGGGCAAGCCTCTCTGTTCTTGATGGACGGAAACCATGAAAATCAGGTTGTCAGTCATACTATGCACCAATCTATAATCTTTGTCCCCAGAACTCATTTTAATAAGTGGGAAAGAATTCAGGTGGCTTTGAAAATAGTCTCAATAATTGTTACAATAGGGAATATTTTTGTATACCAAAGTCTGATAAAAGCTTTCAACATGTCTATAACATACACTTTATTTTAAAATAAATATTATCCAAAGCACACAACAGTAAGTGTTAATAGTCCTTCAATCTGAGTGATGAATACATTCATTTTTGTATTCCAAAATTCTATATCTTTATTTGTTTATTTATTTGTTCTATATCTTTATTTGTTTGAAATATTTGATTAAAAATAACAGAAGACGTGGAAATTGGCTTGAACAAAGCACCAGCAAATATTCCAAAGGAAAGAAGAAAACATGTCCCGGTGGATGAGAGGTGATTATGGAGACCCCAAGGAATGGAGACACCAGCTGGGAACAGAGGGACTCCATCTCATGTCTTCCTCTGTGTATACTGCAAGTTTATACAGGGAGGAGCTACTAGATATTTGACATTCAAGAGCAATTCTAAGCATTTATTAAAGGAAATCTTAGAAGTTTATTTTTTCCTATGTTCTGCCGGAAGCTTGCTATCCTTCCACCATTTTTACTAAGTCACAAAAGTGTGTAGCTCCTGTGTTCTTTCCTAACAGAAATCACTATGATAATAACACATTTTACACAAAAGCTGTGTAACAGGGCAGCCTTTCAGGCGTATCTTTTAAAAGAACTGATTTGCTTGAAGCAGATAAATAAGGGTTGTAGGCAGATAAATAAGCCAAATTTTCTTTTTCTCCTAGAGTAGGAGTTGGCAAACTACAGTTCACTGGCCAAAGCCAATCTACTGTCTATTTTTGTCAAAATAGTGTTAATTTAACATAGCCTAGTCCATTCATTTCTCTTCTGTCTATGCTATTCTTTCAGCTACAACAGTTGAGTAGCTGTAACAAAAGTTATTACGTCCCCAAAGTCTAAAATATTTACCATCTGGCTCATTACAAAAAAGTTCCCTAATTCCTGTTATTGTATGTTAGCATATAAAAGTTTCCTGTAAAATTTAATAAATGAATGGACATAATATAATGCTTCTCAATGATATTTTGTATTGCAGTCACATGGTAATGATACGTATATTATATTTTTCTTTTAAGGCAAAAATTTCAAAGACCCAAATATTAGTTATCACATTTTCTCTATATAAAAACTAATATGGTCTCCAAAGATAATCTAACAGATGATGCATTAATGATTATAATTGAACACTTTATTAAAATGTTTGAGAGTTTGTCAACATAGCTCTTTCTAGAATAAAACCATTTTATTTATATAACTATTTGCACTTGAGTAACAGGTTAAAATACTTATGGAAAACTATTGGCCAAGAGTTTTTTTCTTTTTAAAAAGAAAAACAGAATCCATAGTTGAATGCATGAGAGAAATAGAAAAGTGATAATTTTTATAGTCCTTTCAAAATAATTACATCTATAGAAAGTAAAGATGATGTTTGTGTTTTATCATTAATAATAGCCTATTTTTAGTTCATTTCACATGCCTGGACTTTCCAACATTTGGGGAAATTTTGAGAAAAGTAGATACCATTACAGCTGTATAAAATTGTATCATTCCTAGCAGCTTTATAAATTGAAAATGAGACCTTGTTGATATTATTTCCTTCGTTTCTTCTCAAAATGACCCAAAATAGGAAAGCAGTAAGTAATAAAACTAAAGGATTGCAGAGCTATGGTTGCCAAGGCAACCATAATTGTATTTCCTTTGAACTCTGGTAGAGCAGCCACTGCAGTTCAATTCAAGTTCATGTTTCCTCATGAAACTTACATATACTGTCATATATATATATATATATATATATATATATATATATACACACACACATATATATGTATGTATATATATGTATATATATATTTTTTCTCAGTCATTCCAATCAAGCAGGTGATGATAATAGTGATGTAGACCAGGAACTGAAATGTCCAAAGAATTCACATTATGAAAGGGGGATTGGGAAATAATATTTGCCTTCATATGGAATGACCAAGAGAATACTTCATCCTGCTCTACTCTACTTGGCATACATTTGTGGCACTACGCTGGCCACTGCCATGAATAAGAATGTGAGTTCCACCCATAGACAATGTAATAAACACCGATTACATGAACTGCAATCTCCTGGTAGACCTCCTGGCCTTAGAGAACCGTGACAAACTCCACAGAATGGCTGCCATATACACTACAATTAATCATTTTGAGGATCAAATAGTGAATAAATATGAGCACTAAATTGCTTTCATAGTGAAGAGAAGAAAAATTTTCCTATATAATTTTTTAGAAACTATTATTATTCATCCTTATCTCAACTGATATTGCCTTCAGTACTGAAGTGGTTTATGTTTTCTCCAGGAGATGGTCACACCTTGGAGCCTGGACAGGAGAGGTTGCCTCATTGGATCTAAATTATATTTGATCATATTTTCCAACTCAGACACTCCTCAGATGTGAAAGTCTGTAAAGATGATTGACTGTTTCAAAGTCCACATGCATTTTTCCACAGAAATAATGACACAGGGTGGTTTGGGTTCCCAGGCCACCTCATGTGGCCTCACTTAACCCATAACACACTTGAAGCCCAGAGTGGGGCATATAAATATAGAGAGAAATCCATTATCACCCTTGTGGGATCCTGGAAACCAAAGGATATTGCACACAATAAACTAGGGATATAGCTGCTGGGTTGGTATCAAAGGTCTCTGTATCGATTGTTTTTCTGGGTCCTCAGGCTGCTGAACATGGCCTGCCGAGCCTCATGGATCCAGCTCACTAGCCTGGCCTGCTGTAGGAACTCAACACACCATTTACTAGATTAATAAAACAAGACGCATGTGACAGAGGGTTGTCATTTCAATATTTCTGACATTCAGTGCCCTCTTCTGTGAATTTGGTATTTGGGAAGAGCAGTCCAAATGCTTTGCTTATTTTGTTCTCCAACCATATTGCCTGTAGATCTGTGAAGAGCCCCTGTTATTTCTGTTTTTTTTTGTTTTGTTTTGTTTTGTTTTGTTTTGTTTTGTTTTGTATATAGGGATAGCAATGAATTCCAAAGGAGTAGATGGGAAGACATCATGGAAATAGAAGTAGAATTCATGTATTTTATCTTTGGTGGTGATTGGAGAAGCATATTTTTGGAAAGGGATTTGTTGAGAACATAGACACTAGGAATTTCCATGGAACTGGAAATGTGATAAGAAGCACTCTCCAATTTCACTCTCTCAGTGAAGCCTTATTTTTTTTCTGTAACTCTTACCCTATCTTCTTTTATAACCTTTTCCTGCTAATTGTTTAAGTTTTCTTCATTTCTAGACCATTTGTCACCATCTCATTTGGTTCAGTTTTATTGTCTATGTATTGACCATCCTTTGACCATCTAGAAAGATTTACCAGGATTGGAACTTGTGTGTTTTGTTCAGAGGTCTTCCTGCAAAGCTTAAAATTGTGTTTGCACATAATTGGTTTTCCATGCATATTTAGTGAACAAATTATGAATGAATAATCAAGAGAGTAGGGACTATGCCCCTCTAAATGTCCAAATAAAATACTTAGCTATTTCAAAATATATACTGCATTTTCCAAAGAAGACAAAGAGGCATTAATCAAATATAAATTTTGCAATGTTATTTAATCCAGTAGAAAGAAGATGATCACTTTCATCAAAGAAGCTAAGGTAAAAAGACCCAATAACCTAGATCACTACTCTGCACATTTAGTAATCAGACTGGTTGCTTAGTTGGAAATGTCCTTGATATATTAGAAATCAGCAAGTACAAAGGAGTGCTGCATGCACTACAAGCCTTACATAGTCCTCAGAGATGACTGCTGCAATGGGAAATGCACTAAGCCAACAGCCACCACACCTTCAGAATCATTAGGTGTGTGTTCAATATTCTTCTGCTTAATATCTTTTGACTTTAAGCTATTAGAAAATTTCCCAAGCTTCATTTTCTTCATTTATATAACTTAAATATGGTGTCATGCTGCACTAGGTTGCTATGAGCGTGAAGTCAAATGCCTTTAAGAAACTTAGGCAATAGAAAATGTTCCATAAGGGATGGTTACTCTTACTGTTGTCCTCCCACTTCTGGGCTCACCAGTGGTAGCTTTGTTTCAAGTCACTTAAGCCCTCTGCACTCCAGGTCCCTTTCCTTTAAAATGGATACATTAGATGAGAAAGATTTCAAATGGACTTCTGAAGATGTGGCACACAGTTTTACTGCCTCTATTATGTCATCTTTAGGGAGATTGGTGAAAAACTGAGAGATCTTTTGGGGGAATCTAGTCTTTTTTTTATTTAAAAGAGAATAAAACAAAAGGGGGCAGTACAGAGCAGATCAGAAGAGGACAACAAAGGCAACACAGTACTTTACATTAAGTCAACTGGACATCAACAGTATCTAACAGCATATCTCTTACTCTGCTATAGTTGAGCATAGTTTCAATTACAATAATATCAAACATAACTCAATAGTATAAAGCCATGCATATAGTGAAAGAATTCCAGGGCTTTCTGAACCGAATAACAGAAAATGATCAATGGGTATTATAATATCTCATTTTTGATAAAAAAGAAAAAAATTTTTTGAACTATCACACAAATTCAACTTCCAATAAGACACAATGTGGTAGATATAACCAAAGGTAATAGAACAAAAAAAAACATGGTAGGACTTCTAAGAAGGATAATATTAAATCAGCAATAGCTGTCATAATGTTTTCTTCAAAACAGCTGTTCATATCATCACGTATGATATAGTCAAACAAAACAGGATAACACCATTCCAACTGATGATTGAAAACTTTGAAAGACTTCGAAGCTATGAGATGGGGCCTCATGCT
>PVJX010020922.1:0-32668 GCA_004027295.1 Dolichotis patagonum
AAAAGAAACAATCAGAAAGCCCATCAGAATCACAGCTGACTTCTCAGCACAAACTCTCAAGTCAAGGAGACCTTGGACTGAAGTACTCCAAGTTCTAAAGGCAAACAACTTTCAACACAGATTGATGTATCCCACAAAACTATCTTTCAGAATTAATGGAGAAATAAGATACTTCCACGACAAAGAACATCTGAGGAAATTTATGACCACGAAACCAGTACTTCAAATTGTTCTGAAGGAAACTGTAGAAAGAGATAATAAGGACTATAGCTCCATGAACCTCAAAAGAAGGAATCCACCAGAAAAGGGAAACAATTAAAGGGCAGAGAAAAAAGGGGCAGGAGTCAACAACAGGAAAATAACATGACAAAGATAAGTCAAAATACATAGATTTTTTTTAAACCATTAATATTAATGGTCTCAATTCACTAGTCAAAAGACACAGACTTGCAGAATAGATGAAGAAGCAAGATCCAACAATCAATATGCTGCATACAAGAAACACATTTAATTCAAAAAGAAATTCACAGACTAAAAGTCAAAGGATAAAAAACAATATTCCATGCAACAGGAATCCAGGAAAAAGCAGGTGTAGCTATTCTATTTGCAGACAAAGTGAGTTTCAAGTCACTACATTCTCGTAAAGGTAACAATCCAAGAGGAAGAGATAACAATCATAAATATATATGCAACTAATACCAGTGTACCCAGCTATATAAAACAATTACTAATGGACATGATCAAATAAACCCTAATACAATTGTATTGGGAGACCTCAACCCCACCACCACAAAAAGATCAACTAGACAAAACATCAATAATGAAATATTAGAACTAAATCAAACTTCTGAGCAAATGGACTTAGTATACGTCTATAGACTATTCCACTACACAACATCAGAATACACATTCTTCTCAGCTGCCCACAGGACATTCTCCAAAAGATATCACATACTGGATCATAGAAGATGCTTAAGTAAATGTAAAGGAACTGAAATTATCTCATGTATACTATCAGACACAGTGCAATGAAACTGGTAATCCATGCCAAAGGAAACCACAAGAACTTCATCAACACATGGAAATTAAATTAAATAGCATCCTACTGAAAAACCAACGGGTCATAGATGAAATTAAAGAAGAAATCAGACAGCTTTTACAGTTGAATGATAATGACAATACAACATATTAGAACTTGTGGGACACACGAAAGCAGACTTAAGAGGGAAATTTACAGCAGTAAATGAATGCCCCTATCAGGAAAACAGAGCAAGTGCATATAAACAACTTAATGTTGAACCTCAAACTTCTAGAAAAAGAGAAGGCTAAATCAAAAGCTCATAAAAGGGAGGAAATTACAAAGATCAGAGCAAAAATTAACACACTGGAGACTTAAAAAAAGACTACAAAGAATCAATAAATCAAAGACTTAGTTCTTTGAAAGATTGAGTAAAACTGACAAACCATTACCAACCTTATCAAAAAAAGAAAACAAAAACTCAAATCCACACAATTAGAAGTGAAAAGGACAAAATCACAACAGACCCTGTAGAAATCCAGAAAAATATCTAAACCTACTTTGAAAACTTATATTCTAATAAGATGGAAAATATAAAAGAAATGGACAGATTCCTAGATACATATAAATTACCAAAGCTGAACCAAGAAGATATAAAAATCCTAAATGAAACAAAAATCAATGAAATCACAGATATAATTAAAAACCTACCAAAAAAGAAAAGCCCAAGCCCTGATGGATTCACTACTAAATTCTACAAGAAATTTAGTGAAGATCTAACACCACTACTTCTCAAACTCTTTAATGAAATTGAAAGGGAAGCAGTACTCCCAAATCTATTCCTGGAAGCAAGCATTACTTTGATTCCAAAACCAGAGGAGGACCCAATTAAGAAACAGAACTACAAGCCAATCTCCCTAATGAAGATTAATGCAAAAATCCTCAATAAGATATTAGCAAACAGACTGCAGCAAATCATCAAAAAGATTGTACACCAAGATCAAGTGGAATTCATCCCAGGGATGCAGGGATGGGTTGACATACATAAATCCATAAATGTAATAATACACCACATTAACACAGCCGAGGGCAAAAATCATATGATCATCACAACAGATGTAGAAAAAGCTTTTGACAAAGTTCAGCACCCATTCATTAAAAAAAAAACCTACAGAAAATTGGAATAAATGGTCTTTATCTCAATCTGATAAAGGCCATCTATGACAAACCAACAGCCAACATCATAGTAAATGTACAAAAACTAAAGCTTTCACTCTAAAGTCAGGAATAAGACAAGGATGTCCACTGTCTCCACTCTTACTCAACATAATCCTGGAAACTTTAGCTGGAGCAATTAGAGAAGAGAAAGAAATAAAAGGAATAAACATAGAAAAGGAGTTAAACTATTGTTATTTGCAGATGACATGATATTCTACTTAGAAGACTTCAAAAATGACACCAAAAGACTTCTAGATTTAATAAGCAAATTCAGTAGTGTAGTTGGATACAAAGACAACCCTCAAAAAAATAGCCTTCTTGTACACAAATAACAAGCTCACTGAGAGAAATCAAGGAAACAATACCTTTTACAATAGCACCCCCCCAAAAAAAAGTGAAATACCTAGGAATCAATATAACAAAGGAGGTAAAAGACCTCTACTTTGAAATTTACAGTACTCTGAAAAAGGAAATTGAAGAGGGTATTAGAAAATAGAGAGATATCCCATGCTCTTAGGTAGGAAGAAATGGCCAGTGAAAAATGGCCATACTTCCAAAACTGTTACACAGATTCAACACAATCTCAATCAAAATTTCAACAGCATACCTAACAGAATTAGAGAAAACAACCCTAAAATTCACCTGGAACCAGAAGAGACCTAGAATAGCAAAGGCAATGCTGGGCAATGAAGACAAGACAGAGGGCATCCCAATCCCTGGCTTGAAATTATACACTATAAAGCTACTGTGATAAAAAGTGTGGCACTGGCCAAAAAAAACCCTGAAGATCCATGGAATAGATTAGAAGATGCAGACACACTAAGCCACCTTATCTTTGACAAAGGTGCCAAACACACTCACTGGAAAAAAGATACCCTCTTTAATAAATGGTCCTGGAAAAACTGGCTCTACACATGCCGAAGATTAAAACTTTCACCGTGTACTAAGCTAAAATCAGAATGGAACAAAAATCTTAATATTAAAACAGAAACATTAAATCTGCCAGAAGACAGAGTACATAAAATTCTTGAAGACATTGATGTAGACAAAGACTTTATAAACAAAACCCAGACTGCACAGGAACTATCACAAAGAATCAACAAATGGGATCTCACCCTACGGAAAAGCTTTTGCACAGCAAGAGAAACCACTGAGTAAAAAGACAACTCACAATGCAGGAAAAAAATGTTTGCCAGCTCTTCCCCAGACAAAGTATTACTACTAAGAACATATATAGAACTCAAAAAAAAAAAAAAAAAATCAATCCTCCTAGATTTAAAGACCGAATTCAAAAATGGGCATCTGAGATGAATACACACTTCTCAGATGAAAAAATACAAACAGCAAATACGTGAAAAAACGTTCAACATCACTGGTCATTCGAGAGATGCAAATTCAAACAACACTGAGATTCCACTTCACCCCAGAAAGAATGGCTAGTATCAAGAAATCAACCAATAACAAGTGCTGGAAGAGCTGTGGGGAAAAAAGAACCCTTCACCACTCTTGGTGGGAATACAGACTGATGCAACCACTGTAGAAATCAGTGTGGAGATTCCTCAAAAAACTAGGATTGGAGTTTCCATTCAACCCTGCTAGTCCCCTTCTGGATATCTTGCCAAAAGAATTTAAAACATCATACCACAGCAATATATGTGCATCCATGTTTACAGCAGCACAGTTTATAATGGCCAGATCTTGGAAACAACCTAAACGCCCCCTGACTGAGGGATGAATAAAAAAGATGTGGTATTTTTATATAATCGAGTACTACTCAGTCATAAAGAATGATAAACTGGACACTTTTAGAGCTAAATGGATGCACCTTGAGAACATACTCATTAGTGAAATAAATAAGGCAAACATCTGTAAACATCATATTGTTTCACTAGTGTGACAAGCTGAAAAAAATGTATATGTGTATGCCCATGTATATAAAAAATAGTTAAAACAGTTATACTACTGATTTCTCTGAGTTCACTGAAAAAAAGATTTGTACTGGTACTGTTTGGACAATTGAAAGCAGATGTCTTGTGCTCTGGGTGAATGATTTGGGGATGACAACACACAATGTATGTACCATTGTTACTCCCTAATTGATGTGCTTTAAAATTTTACTGTAACATTTTTCTTTTTTTTTTCTTTTTATCTATGAATAAAATGGATTTGGAAAAAAAAAGTTAGGTACAGTGTACTGTGCTTGCCCCTTGATAAACATGTTTACTAAAAACTAAAATATATATATATATATATATATATATATATATATATTACACACACACATATATATAATCTCCTACAAGTCTGCTGAAGTTGCTCAAAATAATCTGTCATACACCAAGTGCTCTTTGTCCTGAGTCCACTGGTGCCAAATGCTACACAGCCTACATCCTGCAGCAACTGATTCTCCTTAGCATGTGAACATTACACTATGGTTCTGAGAGAGGGGCAAGGTAGACATTATTTTCATTATAATTTACATATGACTAAGTGAAGCAGCCTGGTGATCTTATCCATGAAGATCATAGAGAGTACAGGGACAAGAGCAAAATCAGACTTTCAAACAAATGGCTTTCACTATTAAATCACACTTTGGACTCTTTAAATAAAAGTTATACAAACAAATTACCACTCACTAAAAAATCATCTACAATGTCAAACCCTGAGCAAGGGAGGTGGGGAGTTCATGCAAAACTTTATCTTCAGAAAGAGAACTCATTTGTTTTCAGATTTGGTTAATAACCACAATACATTCAGCAACAGCACTTCGAACTTCACTCATACTGTGAGACTAAAGTTTTAATATAGATATCCAACATTATAAAGTTAGCATTACCCATAACCTGTCGAACAAGTTTTGATAACATCATGATTTAAGAAACCTTTCCTCTAATTGGGTCATTGGGTCAAATGCATACAATATTTGGAAAGGGGCACATGTAAAAATCCCTATCTCTTATCCATGACCTTTGGAAAAAATAGTACAATGTAACAAGTGTCACTTACCTCTACACTACAAAACCATAGTACAAATATCTTCAAAATTAAATTGGGATGTTATTCCTAAAATGTGCTTAAGAATTAAATTACTTAAGGGAAAATTTTATAAGAATACAGATTTTAATTCTATTTGGTTATCTGTTTAATACACTGTCCTCTCTAAAGACTGTTACCTAAAATTAGAAATATTCCAGAACAGCAGAGAGAGATGTACCAATTACATATACCTTTTACTTGAACTCTGTGGACAAAAGGATAAATTTTGATTGATAAGAAATTACAAGGAAAACTAATATGCTTAGTTCATTCAATCTGTATTTTAAGTTAATTCTTGATCAGTTTATATTCAAGAAACAGAATATTCCTGTTTTAAGAGCAAATACTGAGAATTTACCTCACAAACACCACTGTTTATTTCTATTTTGAGTTTGTCATTTGAACCATGGACATTCATTTGGGTACCTTTCTATGAACTGTGGGCATGCTGCTCACCTAGAAGTACAATCAGAAGTAAATGAAGTATCTGATTCCAGAAAGAAATAGGTTAAAAGTAATCAAAACATTTCTCATAGTAACTCAGGCACTGGGAAATGAAATACAACCCAGAATCCACCCTCAGTTCTATTCAAATTATAGCAAAGAACATATTAAGTAGTGTTCCCAAAGAAAAGTCACCAGCACATGCATCACATTTAAACAGCACAGCACGTCACTGGTACCAAATTGGTTTATTAGCTTAATAACAATAATAGCAAAAACAATATTTGAGTACCTAATGCAAGCCAGAACTATGCTAAATACACTGTCTCACACTATCTCATTTGATTTCACAGGAAGGCACTGTTAGCACCATCTTTTCATTAGATGAGGAAGTAAAAGGGAGCTGATTTGTCTAGTATCACATAGTAACGAACTAGAATTCAAATCTCATATAAGTGGGTAATTTAAGTACTTGCCTATTCATTTACTAACAAATATCTGAATGCCTACCATGCGCCACAATCCCTAAGCCCACGTTACAATGTTTTCATCCCATAACTGGTATATTTCTGAACTTTCCATAGCAATTATTTCCAGGAGTCTGTTGTGGTTTTGCTTTTTGCCGTACTAGAGATTGAATCCAGGGCCTTTTACATTGAATTATATCCCTAGCCTTTTTTGAGACAGGATCTCCTTAAGTTGTTAAATTGTCCAGGGTAGGATTACACTTGCCATCCTTCTGCCTCAGTTTCCTGGTGTTCTGGGATTACAGTATGCACTAGCAAGTTTGACTCCAGATTTTACCACTAGCTAAAAGTAATATTCCAAATGCTTTCCATTATCCCTGCTATATATAAACAAGAGCAATGGTCTTGGGGAAAACTTCTGAAATAAAAATAGGCTTAAAATACCTATGTCCCCTTACAAGGTTCTCTGTCCCTCTTGAAGATGGAGACCTTGCCTCACTCACTCAATTTTTGGTAATTTCAGTGCTAGAACGTAACAGGTATTCAATAATTTACGTATTATTTCTGATGAGTTTGTCTTCCACAGCAAGCAAGAAGCTATCAGAAATCTATGAGTTTGTTTTCCCAAAAGTTTCTGTATCCCCAGTGATAAGGTACAAAATGAAGCCAATACTATATACCTCATAGGTTCTAGGGGTTTTTAATTTGTTTTGTTTGTAACAGGGATTGAACTTAAACCTCAAGCTTGCCAGGGAGGCACTTACACCACTAGGCTAAACCTCCAGGCCCTTCACCTCACAGGTTTTTGTGATACAACAAGAATTTATATAAAACAGCTATCAAAGGAACATCTTAGGCATTCAATGAATAATGCCAATTACCTGAGGTGTTCATCCGCTACATAGTTCCTGTATGTCATTTTCCTGGACACCCCACCCTGAAAAACTCTGGAAATATTTCCAAGCAGTGACAACTTAGCACTAAACCAAGAGGTTCTAACTATATCTGTTGGAATGCCTTCCCAAAGGTGATTTGAAGGTGACTGAACACTAGACACATGATTCATTTAAGAATACAGGAAGGGCAAAGGTCCTCCATTCCTGTGAAGACTCAGAAAGAATGCCTACCATACTATTTGAAGACAAAGGCTGTAGGCATGTTACTGAACAGGGCAAATTGGTTACATCCTCCAGTTACATTTTTAATAAGTTACCCTTGTTAACTCTAGGTAGTTATTAAGAGTCTAAAATGTCTCTTTTAGACAGCAGATACATAGTCAAAATATGGTAAGCAGATACCGACTTCAAAACTACATCATAATTAAACAGGATTAACAGTCATAAACCATTGCCAGGTGTGGTGGTAAATGGCTGTATCTCAGGACTTAAAGAAAGGATCGATGCAAATTCAGGGCCAGCCTGGGAACATAGTGAGTTAAAAATCGGCCTGAAATACATAGCAAGATCCTGTCTCAAAAAAACAAAAATAAATAAGGTAGCCATAAACCATTTAGGTCATCTATAATAGTCACTGTTTTATATAGTCAATTAATTCCCCTAAGCCCCACTTCCTTATCATGTCCATTCATTACCCTTTCCAAATCTAGACAATTAATCAGTATTCAAAATTTATAAACCTCAAACATGCATTCCTAGTTCCTAACATGCCACTTCTTAGCTGGGTTGGAGGCCTCAGGTAAAGTCACCAACTACCCTAGGCCTCATTTCCATCATCTAGAAGGAAGATGACCAAGCAACCCTCACTAATCAAGTTGAGGGGACTGCACCAGCTACACAAGGCTAGAGAGCTCTAAATGTCAATTATTAAGATTGGCTATCATTTGATACTTAGAAATAAAGGTTACATATTAACTATTAAAAATAGTTTTGGGATCTAGGTGTGATGGCACAAGCCTATAATCCCAGCACTCTGGGAGGCAGGATGGCAAATTCAAGCCGTTTGAACAGTTTAGCAACTTAGTGAGATCCTATCGCAAAATAAAAAATAAGAAAAGGATTACAGATAGTTCAGTGTAAGGCTCTATATTCAATCCCCAGGAAAAAAAGAGAAAGGAGGAAACAAACCATGGACCTAGGCATGGTGGCACATACCTGTAATCCCAGCTATATGGAAGGCTGAGACAGGGGGACCATAAATTAGAGGCCAGCAAGTCTGAGCAATTCTGGGAAACCCTGTCTCAAAATTTTAAAAAGGGGAGGAAGGGTAAACTCAGTGTTCCCTGGAGTCGAGCCTCAGTTTAAAAAAAAAAAAAAAAAAAGCTGGGGTGATAGCTCAGGGTAGAGCACTTATCTAGCATGTGAGACTCTGAAGTTGAATCCCCAGCACTGGAGGAAACAATGATATAGACCATAAATCCAATCATACTGGCCTCTTTTTTGTTTTTTGTTAGAAAAATCCTTTTCTCCTTTGGTCCTCAAAACCTACTCTTTCCAATTGCTTGCAATCTTCCTCCATTCCTTCATGGCATGACTAATTTTCATCCTTAAATCTTAATCAGTATCTCTCAATTCAAATATTTCCTCAGAGAAGCCTTCTTTGAAACTGCCATTTCCCCAAAGTCTCATTTTATTATATCTCGATTTTTATTCTTCTATAGCCTTTATTTTCTTATAGTAGTACAGAGAAATCTTCACAGTAGTATTTTTAGCTCCTAACACTATACTAAGAACTTAATGTGTACTCAATAAATAATTAATTGAAAGATGGACAGTCAAATATTAAAAACACTGTTCACCCAACATAAAAACAACTTCAGGTTAATATATGTCAAAATAAGTATTTGAAAAACAATTGTAAGCAGAAGAAAGGATATTAAGAGGTTTTTCTTTGCTGCCTGCCTAACTGCAGAAAAGAATTCAAATAATAGAATTTACACAAATGAGAAGCTACAATTATTGTTATTCAAAAGCTTTAGGGACATTAATTTTTTTTTAACAAGGGCAGTAATTATTCCAAAGACTTGAACAATAAAAGTAGTGAAGATATATCTAACTTTTCTGAAGTAAGCTGAAATTCAGGATTTTTTACTATATGAAATAAAAGTTTTTCCATTTGTTTAATTATACTCTGCCACAAGCCTATACAGACCACTTTCCATCATGCTTTGGATAACCACTACTCAGAAATCATGTGTGGCTTTTACACATGACTGATTACAATGCTAGACTTCAAAGGCATCCCTTGAGAACTCACAAAAAACGTTTTGTGTTCCTGTCCCTAATACATAACTAGTTGGTGTTACTTCTAATACAGCATGTTATAGGTGCTACGATTATAAACAATTAATTTACTTGACAACATATATTAAATGCAAAGCACTTTTGTAAATATATATTGACTCATGTAAGTCTCACAACAACCGTAAGATGTAGGTTCTTTTCCCATTATACAGCCAAGGGAAAAAATATACATGCAGCAAACTTTTCCAAAGCCAAGCAGTCAGTAAAAGAGCTGGAATTTGATTCTAGATGTTCTGAATACAAACTTCACCACCAGAAGATGATGTCTCTAATGTTTTAAAGAAAAATCTACAGCTTATAAAGAACAAGTTGTTCCCAATTTCAAACTAGTTTCAGTTAAGTAAAAAAACAACCCTTTCTGAGTAACCTGGACTTGAAACCTAAAGGCTGATGGGAAAAAGGAAATCAGGAAAAAAGAGGAATGAAAATTTAAAAAGATAAAAGCATGAACCAAGATGCAGGGAAAGACAAACTACTTGTTACCACCATTCACAATCTCAGGATGCTAAATGCTTTTTAGAAAAGAAGAGACAAACGGGTATCTTAACCTATTGTAGGACTATGTATTTCCATCTTAAATGCTGAATTAAGAGACCTAAATTAAAAGGAAATAGGCAATTAACATTCCAAATTCCTTTCCACAACAATTGAAGCTACATATTAACTAGTTCACGTAAAATCTTGAAAGTGTAGTCATTTTCACTGCCAGCTTTTTTTTAAAATCTATTTTGGTGGGGCTGGGAGTTGAACCTAAAGACACTCTATTCCAGAGTTACATCCTGTCCTTTCTCATTTTTATTTTGAGACAAGGTTTTACCTAGTTGCCCAGCTTGGCAACTGTGATCCTCCTGCTTTAGCCTCCAGAGTAGCTGGGATGATGAAAATGCACTGACACACCAGGCTCAGTTTCTCGTTCTTAGTAGATAAATATTAACAATTTAAACTTCAATATTTTTGAACTCATGACCTTGCACTCTCCAGGCAGGCGCTTATACCGCTGAGCTAAATCACCGACCCTAAACTTCAATTTTTTTAACCAAAAGAATCAGAACAATTCCCCCAAACTGAGTAATATACTGGAAACTTTGGTAAAGGTCAGCCAAAAATGACTAACTGAAAAAGAGGTTAATAAAGATTCATAGCATGTCTCTGAGTTTATAAAAGGACGCTATTTAGAAACATATATCAAGGAACAATTTACATTTTATAGAAGATACACATGAAAAGTTGTCTGAACATGTCTTTGCTCAAATTCCAAACAAGGTCAACTGATGTTAAAATTCAACCCTATGTGGAACCAAATAGAGCCAAACAGTAACAATTTCCTCCAAGCCTGTACTTTTGCTCCAAACTGCCCATTTAAAAGAAGCAAAAGCCTTGTAAGTGGACTGCAGTCTGACTCAAGAATACTCCAGTCTAGGGACTGGGGATTTAGCTCAGCGGCATAAGCATAAGTGCCTGCCTTGGAAGGACACGGCTGTGAGTTTGATCCCCGGCACCGATTAAAAAACAAACAAAAAAAGAATACCCCAGTCTAATTTCTGTTCATTTTTTGAGATTTCTCTATGGCTCGAAGCAAAAAAGAGAATTAAGTAAAACAGAGAAACTAAACCAGCAAATGTTCATGAGAAACAAGAAAAATTTCCTTAACGTTAATAGAAACCAAACAGGAATCAATAGGCACTGTATCATATTTGTTTTATTTATTTACAAAGCCTGACGCAATGCTTAGCATCTACTAGTCAATAAATGTGTGCTAAATAATAAGTGGGTAACCAGGCATGGTGGTGCATGCACTTGGGGAGGCTGCGGCAGAACTGCTGCAAGTTTAAGGTCAGCTCAGGCTACATAGCTATACAGACCCTGTCTCCAAAGGAAGGAAATCGGGGAGAGAGAAGGGAGAAAGGAGTAGAGAAGGAAGGAAGGGGGGCAGGATGGAGGGAGGGAAGAAAAGAAGGAAGGGACAAACAAGCAAATGTTAGAGGGGAAGCACAAAATGCTGGAAGCTATTTACCAAATGTGAAATTTTTTCAAAAAACATTTTTCCCCACTTGAAGGGACTCCTTAATAGACTACTTAAAAGGTAGAATGAGGTCAGCACTATGATTAAGGTGTTGACATATGGCATCCACATTTGGGATAATTACTGTGGTAAAAAGTAACATTCCCCAGGCAATCACCTAGTACTGGCTACCAGAGTTTTTGATGCCAGATTTTATAATACACCTGTGGATTTTGACATAATGGTCATATCACATGTGGTGCACGCTGAGGGAACCATTAAAGCCCTCCCTTCAAAGAAAACAACTGGGGCCTCTGGGTTCCTATTTATATTTGCTATTAAAGGCCTCGGTAATTGGTGCCTACTATAGAAAGGAAAGCTACCTCAGATCAGTTTTGGACACAGGTGGGTATTATCAGCAGAGGCTGGTAAATAAAAGTACACTCAATACTTTCAAGAGAATTTAATGAAATCATTTTCAAAAGTATAAGGGATGATGGTGTATGTATTCTCAGGTAGAAGCATCAGGAAGTCATTATAATCCCTAGGTCTAAAAGGGCAAAGGAAGGTTTACAAGGACCCAGAAAGATCTCTAGCTGGCTGAGGAGACAGTCATTGAATAGGTGTGAGCTGCTTACAGAGCAGGCATGGCAAAATCCAGCAGGAGAGACTGTTCTTCTAGGCCTCCTGCTGGTGTTCCTTACATAGTGGGCACAGCCAGCTAGAAACCAAAACGTAAAGGCTCAGTTGATACCCACGCAAGTTACCTCCCACAGCACAGAGCAAGGTGGAGAAAACATCTTGAGGGGTAAATGGAGAATACAAACACACAAAAGTATTCTAAATGATTACTGTACAGTAAAGCACAGAAAGTTTTCCCAACCAGTTTCACCTAAAGCTTCTAAACAGCATGGGTACTGCCTGTATGATGTCATAAACACAGGCGAGTTCCTAATGTCCCAGATGAAGTTGAAAGGTAAAAAATTTTTTAAAGTAATTCCAGGTAACTTCTGGCATCTCTGCATCTATAAGAGTAAATAGATGAGCCACATGTGGTGGTTCATGCCTGTAATCCCAACACACGGAAGGCTGAGGCAGGAGGATCACCTGGTCAGCATAGCTACATGGTAAGTTCAGGTCTAGACTGAACTACATAGGGAGAGCCTATCTCAAAAAAAAAATAAATAAATAAATAAACAGATGAGCCATTTCTGTAGGATACAAAGCCCTTCCCTGTGCTCAAAGGGCACCTATTCCACACCTTCATTATCACACTTAAAATAATGTAATGTACCTTCTTTGTTTGTTTCTCTCTTATTAGACTCTGAGCTTTTAGGGGAGGGACTGTCCTACACATCTTTGAATTACCAGCAACTAACAACACAAAGTTGGCCTTCAACCAATGTACACTGACTCTATTAGTTGACTCAGGGTCCATTGCTAGCAAACTAATGCCATGGTGGCTAAAATATGTATGGATGATCCCTAGCAATTAAACACTAACAAGTAGCTTTCAGGATTTGGTTCACACATTGAGCTAAGACATAAGCCATTTCCCTAACAGCCCACCATCATTCTCTACAGAGTAGCTTTTCTCATGTGCTCAATGAATGTAGCCTTTTCTATCATACAGAACTATTCATCAAAAGAACCTGAGAAGACCATCAGAACCAGAGAAACTGAACACACTGGCATACACCTGTAATCTTGGCCGCTCAGGAGGCTGAGACAAGAGAATCACAAGTTGAAGGCCAGTCTGGGCAACTTAGAAGACTATCTGAAATTTTTAAAAAACAGGTTGGTGGTATTTTTCAGCACTGAGTTCAATTTCCAGTATAAAACCAAACAAAAATCACATACAGAAAAAGATGGCACGGCTATGCTCCACTTCAGAAAAGCACCAAATATACATTATTTCTCGGGATTTTAATTTTTTCTCAGAATTTTATTTCTTTATACAAAGGTTTACCAGGCCCACAGAAAGCACTAATAAGCACGTCTATGGAGGCTGAGGCAGGAGGATTGTTCCAAGTTTGAGACCAGCCTGGGCTGAAAAATGAGCATAAGGCCACCCTGAACTGCAGAGTAAGGCCCTGTCTCAAAAAAACAAAACAAAACAGGAGCTAATAAGAACATGCATATAGAAAAATTCATGTTTCACACTGATAAAGACAATTTAGAGACATAAACAGGCAAACACAGTATATTTAATGCACACTTCAACAGATATAACCCTTGTTAAAATCAAAGTACTTCTATAACAAAATTCACACATCATCATCATATTGAAATGGATATACTATATAATGTTGGGGTGGTCATTAACAGGATCTAGAACATATTCACATTATAATTATGAATCACTTTCACATAACCCTGTACTTAGGAAATGCTGAATCACTCTTTCATTGGTATAGTCAACTCTTACCTGTAGATGCTCCACTGTAGAAAAAGTTAATGCCAACTTGATAACCCTCTTCAAGCTACCATTTTAGGCTGCCAATCTCCTGCTGCCAGTAGGAATTTAATATGATCTTTAGACTCCACTAGAAATTTACTACAAAAAACATCTTCCAAAAGTTAGCATGTGTCTCTACTCTCCTTCATTGCTGTTTGCAATACATATTTAATTTAGTCAGTGAGATAAACACTTTCTATTTAGCAACAAAGAATTCTGGGTAAACTGTAATATACCGGATTATATTAAAAGAAACCAGTAATATAAAAACAGATAAAATGTTTCAAATAGGTTAAATGTCTTTTTTTAAAACAAACTTAATGCCAAAGTACCCAAAGAAAACACTTTCCAAAACCACCAAAGACACTTTAATCATCTATCATCTAATCATCTATTTTAAAGCCAGTCCTGCAACTGTCAGGTCAATGAAGAAATAAAATTAATCTCTCTGGGACAATTAAGCAATGTTTGCAGCATATTAAAAACATAGTCCACAACAATTATAATTTATAAAACTGTACTGCATATAAGTTCCTCCATTATACATGAGGTTTTTTTCAATGTGGACCTATTTATATGGCTGTATGTTTAAAGACCTTAGCTTCAGCTGCCTCAGAGCAGTGTGTATTATGTTTCATTGCACCTATTTAGTATCTGGTCCATTTAAAAAATCCTGTTTTAGGACAGACATGGTGGTGCATGCCTGTAATCCCAGCACTCAGGAGACAGAGGCAGGAGAAACGCTGTGAGTTTGAAGCTAGCCTTGCCTACATAGTGAGTTCGAGGTCAGCCTGAACTACACAGCGAGACACTGACTCAAAAAAATCCTGTTTTATAAATTAATTTTCACTGACAGGGAAGTTAATGTACAATTACGACAGCATACAGCATATGGGAATGACAGAATAATGCCCAATACGTTAGAATTACCAAAAAAATGTTTTTTGGAGACCCTATGTAATGCAACCTGGCCTTAAACTCACAATGTGGCCCAGGCTGGCCTCAAACTCAAGACAATTTTCCTCCCTCAGCCTCCTGAAAGCTGAGATTATAGCCATGTACCATGCCAACCTGTTCCAAAATTACTTCTGATTGAACATTTTCCTTTCCTTTCCCTAAAACATAAATGAAATGTAACAAAATGCCACTAAAACCAAGAGCAAGTTGAAATATACCTCTAATTTAACATCTTAACCAAAGATAAACTTCCCATTGCAAAAAATAAATCAATCTAGATGTTTTCAGGAAGACTTTTTCAAAAAAAAAAAAAAACAGGTAACAAAATTATAAAAACTCAGTAAGACTGGAAGAAAAGGAGACTGGAAATAAGCAAGAATATTTAAGAACTACTGGGTTAAAACCAGAGAAATTTCCTGGTTTTGAAGCCAGTACACAGACTTACACCTAATATGCTAAAGCTACACAACTCTGACCCCGAGAACTTGCCAGTACTACTGCTTAGACTACTTAAAACGAGAAAAGGGCTGCTTAAAACCTCCAGCAGGTCTTGTTTTCCGTAAATGGAAATAGGTCACAAAGGTAACTGCCTTGCACAACACATATAAAAAGGGGGACTGCCACTTCTTGCAACGCCTATCCCTTATCCAATTCCTTCCTGTCCAAAAAAACAAAAAACAAAAAAAAAAAAAAAACACCTGGCAACCAGAAACACCAGCACTTAAGTCTTCCAATTAATAGGAAAACAACGCCAAATTTGCTGCAGGTGAAGAATGGCTAAGGCTCCTTGCAGGGCTGTCACAGGAGATGAAGAGCTGCACCACGCCAAGGTCTGCGCAGAGAAGGAAACAGCAGGTCTGGGATACCCTCCCCCTCAAAAGCAAGCTTCTGCAGACCAACAGGCAGAAACTTGGCACCCTCATCACCACTTGCAACCTCACAATTTACAACCTGGCAGTGCCTTCTAATTAAGAACGTTACAGCCTTAGACTTAACTGCTTTTCACAAATATGACAAATCAGGCACTGGCGCCTGCCACTGAGAAAGCCTCAGCGCATCAAACCTCCAGTTTCGATACAGAACCTGACGAGCCAGTGACCAGGCTCTTCTACAGTAGAGGGAGGAGCCCACCCTGCCTGCAAGAGCAGAGGGAGACAGAGAACAGGAGCAAGGGACGCAGTGCAGAGGCGTGAACAGCTTCAAAGCAGGGCTGGGTTGAGCACACCGGCGGGCGACAGACAGGCAGCGGCAGCCACGCGGGAGCCGGGGCACAGATTGCGAAGCGGGGTCCCGGGCTGCAGAAGCCGCCCCTCGCGTCTCGCCCGCCGCGCACGCCAGGCACACCCCCCTCACGCCCGCTGCGCCCGGAAGCTCCGGCCCGCACAGCCCCAAGCCCCGGGGGCTCGAGCGCACACGCCCCTCCGGCAGGCGCGTACGTACCCAGGACAACGCAGAGCACATCCAGGGCCACGTACGGCAGCCGCGTCTTGTCAAACATGTTCTCGGCCGGCGCTGCCCGGCGCGGGCAGCAGGCAAAACTGCGGGCCGGCGGCTGAGATGCCAGATTCTCAATCCTGGCTCAGAGGCTGGCGACGGCCCCAAGCGACGGCTCCTCCCGACCCACCGTGGACTGGGGCCCGGAGGTGCTCCGACCGCCAGCAATGGCGCCCGGGACCCCTCCCCTCGCAGCTCCCGCAACACTCGGTCGCGGCCGAGGCACTCGCGTGCCAGGCGGAAACAGGCCCTCCTCGGTCGGCTCTGGCCTGCCTCAGCTGTTCGCCCTTGGGATCCCGGCGCCCTCTCCAACAGGCGGGGCGTCAGGACTCTTGCTTTAAGGTCGAGGACCGGTAGGGGGGAGGAACGCGAGCTCCGGCCCCTCCCGCCTGGCCGGCGTGCGGCCTCTCCGGCTGAGAGGCGTGGGGGGCGGGGCCAGGGAATCCCGGCCAGAGCGGGCAGCCAATCGGTGCTCCGGCCTGGTCCTGCCGACCTGCGGGCCCGCCCTGAGGTTGGACGCGGCCGGTGGGGCGGGGCTGTAGAGGCCTCGATGCGGTGCGCGCTCTTCGTGGGTTCTAGATTCGGCCCTCCTCGCACTGGCTGCAGGGGCTATGCTGCTTTCGAAGGCCAGCGAGGCCCCCTAACCATAATTTCAGAACCCCGACACCCCGCCAGTTGTCTGGTCTTCCGTGGACACGGGTGATAAAGAGGTCGGGTTTGACAGTGGCAAAGACGGCTACGTGACCCCACTTCACTTAGGCGCTGCTTGTCCTCTTGTCTTCGAAGCTTCTACGTTGGCCTTTCCGTCTAACCAAGCTGAACCCAATTTTAATAAGAATCCTGCAGTGTCATTCTTCCACCTTTGATATCTGATCACGCTTGATGATAGTTGGTATCTGAACAAAATTCTTAGTCCCCACACCCACCTTTGATGTGTAAATGCTTGGATTGCCTTTAGCGAGAATCCTCCTGCTCTTGATGTCTCTTAGTAATTTTCCGTCCACTGATCTTCACGCCACTTGATTCCTGGCTGTAAATCTCAGGCTACTTTTGCAGTTTTCTGACTTGCACTCGTTTTCTTCCCCTACTGCAAGTCACGACTCCTGCAATAGACTTGAATAACGACTTCATAAAAGGCACTGGAGATGTGGCTCAGTTGTAAAGCACTTACCTACCTAGCTTGCCTGAGGCCGTCGTTCAGTCTCCAGTATTGAGGGGAGAGAAGGGAACTCATGTTTATACAATTGCCAGAGTAATTTTGATAGTAGCAGCGAGCAGTCCCTGTACCCCATTTCCTAGGAAGACTAAAGAAGAGATTTAATAATCTTAGTTTCCTAATCTGTAAAGTGAGGATGTTGATAATCCCTGCTGTGGTCTACAGAAGGGGAAGTGGTAATGACAAGAAAAAATATAGTTGCCTAATAAAGAGTTAAAGATGTTAACAATTCGTAGCTTTTCTCCTATCATAGCTTACCCTCTCACAAATCACAAAATGTATCTCCATGGCTCAGATTTCCTATAAAGCACCCCTAAAGCCAACGGAAAAAAAACACAATTAAACTCAGAGACTTAAATGTATCAACTGATCTTCCACAAGCAAAATACATATTTCAAGAAGCATGTTTTTCTTTAAAGGAATGTGAATTTTGGATTTCAACTACTGTCTGAATAGCTTCCAGTACCTTTAAACGATGTACACCGAAAAAGATGTGCTATTGTTGATTTTGTGGCTTCTCTTACTTCCAAAGGTCACAATAAAATGAAACTATTTCTGATATCTACGTATTCAGTATTCACTCATAAAACATTTATTGAGCATCTACCGTGTGCCAGATTCAATTTAGCCTGTGTTTAGACAACTTCTGTTTGGTTTTTTGTTTTGTTTTTGTTTTTGAGTCTTTCTATGTAGTTTAGGCTGACCTGGATTCCCTATATAGCTCAGGCTGGCCTATAACTCAAGGTGATCCTCCTGTCTCAGCTTCCTGAGTGCTAGAGTGGCAGGTGTGCACCACCATGTCCAGCTCTAGACAACTTTTGAAATAAACTTTTTTTCTGTTTGTTTTTTGTGGTACTGAGGATTGAATCCAGAGCTTTGCACTGAGCTGCATCCCCAGCCTTTTTTTATTTTGAGACAGAATCTTATTATGTTGCCCACCTCCCTCAAATTAGCAGTCCTCCTGCCTCTGCCTTCCTAGGAGCTGGGATTACAGGTGTGCACCACAGCACTTAGCAAAAAATTACTTTTAATTTTTTAATTTTAAAAATTTTATTAATAATTTTGTTCATTATTTATTCATTCAATAACTTTAAAGTTCTATTAAAACATGTAGTTGATCCAGGCTTTTAGCTCAGCAAGCTCAATCACTTGCCTGGTAATTATGAGGTTGTGAGTTTGATCCCCGGTACCAAAAAAAATAAAATAAAACAATTTACATATACAATTTACCCATCTAAAGTATGCAATCCAGTTATGCTCCCATCCCCACAATCAATTTCAGGACATTTTCCACACCCAAGAAATTCCATAAACGATAGTTATTCTCTCCCCAACCCCCAACCAGGCCCCAGGCAATATCTACTTTCTGTCTCCATATATGTCTATTCTGGATACTTTTTCCTCCTAACTGTAATTAAATATCCTTTTATCAGCACTTCCCCATCTCCCTCCCTGCAGTCACCAAAGTCTTAGGTAACCACGGTTCTGTTCTGTTCTTCTATGAGATCAGCCTTTGTAGATTCTGTAGATAAATAGATCATAGTGTTTCTTTCTATAGCTGGTTCAATTAATGTTCTTCAAGTTCATCCACATTCTCCCAAATGACAAGGTTTTAATCCCATGAATCCCAGTCATGGGATTGCTGAATCATATAGTAGTTCTATTTCTAGCTTCTTTGAGGAACCTCTGCACTGTTTTTCTTCATGGCTATACCGAATAGTATTCCATTGTGTATATGTGCCACATTTTCTTTTTATCCATTTATCTGTTGATATACACCTAGGTTGATTTCATGTCTTGGCTTTTGTGAATAGTGGGAGTGTAGATGGCTCCTTGATGTTCTGATTTTATTTCCTTTGGATAAGGACCCAGTTTTGGGATTGCTGAATCATATGGTACTTCTATTTCTAGCTTTTTTGAGGAACCTTTGCACTGTTTCTCATAACGGTTGTACTAATATACACTTCCACCATATATATAAAAGTTCCTGTATCTCCACATCCCCACCAACATGTATCTTTTGCCTTTTTGATACTAGCCTTTCTAACAGATGTGAGATGATTTGTATTCCTCTGATAAGTAGTGACAAAAACAACATTTATTGAGTTGCCAATACTGTGTATACCAGACCCAAGACATAGCTCCGGAGAGTCCAAAATAACCAAGAGAAGGTCTCTTCCTCAAGGAGCCTACAGCCCTAGTGGGAAGACTGGCATGTAACTAAATAAATGTATATTATAACAAAAGCGAGTTTGTGTGCAGAGCAAAGTGTGGGAGGTCTGGAAAGATGCCATGAGGAGATGACACTTGAATTGTTCTTCTCTGTCCATCTCCCACACAAACATTTTCTTAGGGGAGAAGCAAGTAAAGCATTGAAATATTTACTCTCAGGGTTTTTATTTTATTTTTTGCCTTTTGAAATAGTTACAGATAATAGCTTCAAATATAGATTAATAAACCAAAATCCATTAAAATGCCTTAGTCACTTCCTGTTGTTTGAATGGGATCTGTGCTATATGTAAATTATAATCAATCAGTTCTGATTTGAGGAAAGAATGACTCAGATATATGTGGGTTTTGAATGGAGTGTTTTGTTCATTGGGTGGTTGTTTTAGTTTATTGTCATGATTGGATTCTGGCATGATCCGTTATCATTGAGAAAGAGTTCTTTTTTTTTTTTTTTTTTTTTTTTTTGGTACTGGGGATTGAACTCACAACCTTGCACTTGCCAGGCAGGCACTTAAGCCACTGAGCTAAATCACTAGCCCCTAGAGAAAGAGTTAAATAACTTGAAATGATGGAAAAGATAATAAACAAGGAAACAGTGATTGAATAGTAAAATCATTACAATTTCTGGGAGCAGGTATTGAGTGTGGTCTTGGACTGAACATGAAACTTCAGAGCCTTCCTCAAATGCTTAACAAAGTTTGTCTTTGAGCCAAAATTTTTCCTTCTTGTAATACAGGTATCTCTTCTCTTATTGCTACACTTTGTGAAAGCAGTCTATAATTTACAACCTCTGTTTCCACTTTCTTTTTAAATACATTTGAATTCTTGATTCTGTCCCTACTCCTCTACTTGCTCAGCTCTTCAATATATCATTGGTGAGTCTCTTTCTCCATTCCTTGTCTCAACTACTTACTTATTTTGTAAAATGTCTGTAAAGTAATAATCTATTCTCTTAGGTACTTACGTTTCCATGTATACGTGTCCTTTTCCCCCAAATAGACTGAAGCAAATACAGCTTTTATTATACTCAAATAGCACTATAAAACTAAAATAATTTAAAATGTGTATGAAAAACCTAGTTGGTGGCACACAGCTATAATTCTAACAGAGAGATCAGCCAGAGTTACCTAGCTAGATCCTGTCTCAAACTACCAAACAACAACAACAACAAAGGTAAATGACTGGTTTCCCAGTCACATGTCCCAAAAGAAAAATTCACAATATATTGAATTCTTTTTAGTCCAAGCTATTTGTTTCTTCCCTCATTAAAGATTTTAATCATGTAATATTTGATACTTATGTGTGTAACGTAAAGTTGTGAACAACTATGAATCCACTGCTCATCTAAACACCTAGAGCAATGATGGTGAACCTTTTACAGCTTTCAGTGATAACCAACAACCCACTGCAGCACATGTGTCATAGGTTCACCATCGTTGATCATCGACTCAACCTGTGTGTTTTAGCCTTTTCTTGTTTCCTAAAGAGAATTAATGATTATCCAGAATTGTGTGTTTGTATTTTCCTTGCTTTGTTCCCCCCACACTGTGATTTAACCACATGTGTATGTATCTCTAAAAATGTATATTGTTTAGCATGGTTGAGCTTTTAAAAATACCCCATATATATAGTCTTCTGCCCTTGATTTGTTTCACTCAATCTTATTTTTTTTAACAAGAGTTTTATTTTTAGCTAAAATATGTTTCAAAAAAGAAACCAAAATAAACTTTTAAATATGCCACAGCTGAAAAGAATCTATCAATCTGCTCTATAGGATTTTTTTTCGTATAGGATATTTTAAAATACATTCTTCAGGCAGGAGATAAATATAATACATCTATAAAGGACTTGTATCTGTAATATTTAACAGATTCTTACAACTCAAATATAAGATCAAAATATTTAAATAAGCATTTCATCAAAGTAGACTATTAATGGGTATGTGGAGGGATTTGGGGAAATTGGAAAGCCTAATATATTGCTGGTAGGAATGTAAGTGGTGAAAATATATAAATGTTTGGAAAACAATCTGGTAGTTTTTAAAAAATTAACATAAACTTACATATGACTCAGCAATTCCACTCCTTGGACTCTACTCAAGAGAAATGAGAGCATGTATCCACAAAAAGACATGTACACATCTGTTCATAGCAGTAATGTTCATGACAGCAAAAAGCTGATGACAGTACACATGTCTTTGTTCAATGACTACACAAAATGTGGTATATCCATACAATGGGCGCTGTTTAGCAATAAAAAGAAATGATTTACTAATACATTTTGCATCATGATGAACTTCAAAAACATTATGCTAAATGAAAAAAATATATTTGCTAGGATTTGGTAATAAGCTTGTGGGAATTCATAAATGCTAGTTTTTATGGTTTTGGTTTCATGTGTGTACGTGTGTATGTGCATGGTGCTGGGAACTGACCCAGGGCTTCAACATGAAAGTCCTCTATGTCTGAACTACATCCTCATCCCTTTTATTTTATTTTTATTATTTATTTATTTTTTGGTAGTGGGGATCGAACTCATAACCTCGCACTTGCCAGGCAGGTGTTTGTACCATTGAGCTAAGTCCCCAACCCCCTTTTTATTTTTATTTTAAGACAGATCTCCATAAATTTCTCAGGCTGACCTGGAACTTTCCATTCTCCTACTTGTATCTGGGATTACAAATGTGAGCCATCATACCCAGTTTGATTTTCTTTGTATTTAAAAATTTTTATATAATAAAATGTAGTTGTTAACAATTCTTACAAAAGAAGAGAGATGCACTTGTCCTGAGATGGAACTGCTCTGAGCAAGAACTGTGTTCACCAAGCTGCATGGCTAGAAGTAGAGGGATGTTTTAACGTGCTTGACTTTCCAGAGCTGGCAGATCTCATAAAGAGTAAGTGAACTGTCTAAAGTTCACCGCACTATATATAGTGATTAATTAAAGCTGATTGATAGGCATAGGTGTTTCAATATAACTATTATTCATTTTTAAAGGGTTTTTTAAATGAGTTTTAAAATACAATTGTTTTACGTCACTTTCTCATTGCTGGGACAAAATGCTTAACACCTACAATTTAAAAGAGGAGAAGGGTTTGTTTTGCCTCACATTTCAGTAAACTGTCAGCCAGCTCCAAAGAAGAAACAGCATGGCAGAAGGGCTGGTTGAAGAGAAGCTGATTATTTCACTGTAGACAGGAAGCAGGTGTCAAGAGAGGACCAGGGAAGGGAGCTATATCCTTCTAGACCTATGATGGCAAACCTTTTAGAGCTTTCAATGACAATAAATAGCCAGCTGTAGCATGTGTGCCATAGGTTTGCCATCCCCCAGTGACCTGCTTCTTCCAACATAACATTTAGCTATAAACTCAAAAGTGGACTAATCAATCAATGACTAAAGCATCTCTAAGATCCAGTCAACTCCTAAACTCTGTCTACAGTAGCATGAGGTTTGGGGGAGAATTCTAGATATGAAACATAGCATTCTGCCCCTGGACCCCCCAAAACTCATGCACATCTCTTTATGGAAAATGCGTTAGTCCATCTCTAAGTTACCATACTCCTAACAGTTGGAACATTGCTGAAAAGTCAAAGTCCAAACTCTCCTCTAAAACTTAAAGCAAACTCATAGTTGTGAGCATCTGTAAATATCAAAAAGAAAGCTTTAAACACTTACAACATACAGTGACACAGAATAAACATTGCCATTCCTAAAGGGAAGAATAGAAAGGTAGAAACCAGTGGGACCAAAACAAGATTGACACCCCAGCAGGGCAAATGTTAAATACTGTAGTTGGCAAGTTGTGATAAAATGTGAGTTTCAGACAGTTTAAGTGACCTACATCCTGGCAGCAATTCTGGTAGTTGTAGCCCTCAGGGTTTCTCTCTTGGGCTGGCTTTGTCCATTCCTCATGACTTTCTTTAGACAATCCATATCCCTGGCTTCTCCAACTTTTGGGGGTCTCCACTGCACCTGCAGCTTCACACTTAACACACTGCCCCTTCAGAAGCACACTGCCTGGCCTCCTAGGTCTTCTGAAATCCAATGGAAGCCTTCCTGAACCCACAACTCCTGCATTCTGCAAGACTGTAAAACAGGCACCATATAGATGATTCCAAGGTTTGCCACCAGCTTGAAGAATTTCAGGCTCTTGGGCCGTGGCTTCAGAAGCATCAGGATGCCTGGATGGCTGAGCACTATAAACTGAGTCCTGGGAAGCAAATTCCCTAGGCTGCCATTCTCCAGCATGGTGACCTGGGGCTGTCTCCTCAAAGAAAAGTCACTTTTACAATTTTGAGTCTTTAAAGGGTGGGACCTTGCTGATTTGAGACATTCTCTTATGCCATTTTGTTTCCTGTTGTCCTGGTCCAAAATACTTAGACATGGAACTACAAAATTTAACATTTGTCCTGCTGGGTTTCAGTCTTGTTTGGTTCCACTAGTTTTTATCCTTTTATCTCTCCCTTTTGGAATGGCACTGTGTCATTGTATGTTGGGGCAGAGTTTGTAATGCTAACATTTCAGGTACCAAGCCCTCTATTCCATCTTTGTAGGTGCTTTCTTTCTGGAAAAACTGAAAACTTTTTAAAAATGGGGTTTTAAATCCTGTTTCTTATAGTAAATCTCACTAAAAGTAGCAAGCAGTAACCATGCTATAGCCTGAACTTTCAGCTGCCTTGAAATGACCTCTACCAGATAAATCAGTCTAACCACCCTCAATCTCAGGGTCCTGTAAGGTCTCCAGTTAAGAGTAAAATGTAGACAAATATTCTGCCACACAGTAACTTGTGGCCTGTCGTCCAGGTGCCAATAGACTCCTTGTTCCCAACTGAAACCTAAGCCTGGCCTTTGCCACTTGCATTTCGTATCAGCCCTTGACTTCTGAGTTCCAACCAGAATCCCCCTCAAACTTGGCTCATCACATTCTAGTGCTGCTTCTCCAGCTGGTATCTTCAAGCCTTCCTGAACTCCTCCTTCAAAACTGTTCTAAAGGCTTCTGCATCATGGGGTTAGTTAGTCACAGCAATAAGCTCAGTTGTCTGGTAACAAAATCCATTTTAATTACTTTCTCATCACTGGGACACAATTTCTGAAACACACAACTTAAAGGAGGAGAGCCTTATTTTGCCTCATATTTTAGTTTATAGTCAGCCAGCTCCAAAAAATAAACAGCATGGCAGAGGGGTTGTAATTGGGTTAGTCCTGTGGAATCAAGTACATCACAGGATCACCTGGACTAATTAAAGTGTGTGGCTAGAGAGTCACAAGAAATATTCTGCTCACCAGGGGTACAGCTTAACCAATTTTTAGCATAAGTGTTGCTAAGTGTCAGAAGTGTTAAGAACATTCTCACTGATTGGGCAGCCAATTTGTAAAACCGAAATACTTTGGCCATTAAACATCAACTCTAGCCACAAATGGTGATACACTCCTGCAATTCCAGCATCTGGGAGGCAGAGGCAGGAAAATAGTTGAGAGTTCAAGGTAAGCCTAGAATATATAACGAGATCTGAGACTAGCTGGATCCTATAGTATTAAGTTTCTGCTGAAATAATTTATGTTGAGGAAACTAGCTGAGAATTCTTTGAGGCCATTCTGTTAATCAGGGTTTCTGAAATATGGAATGAAAGTCCTATCGTGAATCTTCTCAGAGTGCCCATTTTCAGTCCTGCTTTGCAGCCTCTGCCTGGAAAGATAGTTTCTTTAGAGTCTGCTCAATTATATTTCTTTCATTTTTGTTGCTGCAGGTATAGGCTTATCATATTAATATGACTATCACTTTATTCTCTGACATGGGTTATGAAAGCAATGTTGCCATAAACACTTGCATACATGTCTCCTGTGTAGAATTATTAGCTGTGGGACTGCTGCATCATGGAGTGTGCCTACATGCAACTTCATGAGACAATCCCAGATTATATTCTTAAATGGTTATACCATTTTATCACTAATCCCACCACTAGCTAATAAGGCTCTTCATCTTCATCAACACAATACTTTTAGAGTTTCTTAATTTGGAAGTGTATGTGGTTAGTGTATCCAAGATGGCTGGGCTCAGGTTTTTTGCCTAGGGACTTTCCATTTGATAGTTATGTCGCTATGTTACTTAGCCAGCCTATGCACAGTGAACATGAAAAGAAGTGGTCTGTGTTATATAACTTTCCACAACTTGCTGGCTTTGTGTGATACTATATATAAGGGAGTGGGATTTTTCAGCATTGCTTCCCATGCCACTGACTTAGAATGTGTCCCAAGACACATTCCCTCAGCTCTGTGTCTTGTCTTCAGGCTCCTGAATCTTGAATGAGCCTTTCCAACCTGCACCAGTATCAAAACAAGGTGTTTGTTTGCTTGCTTGCTTGTTTTTTTGTTTTTTGTTTTTAAAACGTGGTCACTGTGTAGACCGGGATAGCTTTGAACTCACTATGTAGACCAAGGGCAAGTGCTGAAAGTCAACCACACCTGGCTCTAATTTTTGCTAATTTGTAGCTTACTGTTTAACTCAGTGTCATTTTAATTTGCATTTCCTTGATTACTAATGTAGCTAAAGATCTTTTCCTAAATTTATTCCCAAAAAGTGTTTTGTCTTTTATAATTGCCTGTTTGTATCTTCTGCCATTTTTCTATTTGGTTGTTTTCTTATGAGATTTTAGAAGTTCTTTATATATTCTCAAAAATAACTCTTGTGTTAATTTTTTTTCTACTGTCACTTTCACTGTCTTTATGAGTAGCTGTATGACAGAGTGCTGGTAAATATAATGTAAGCAAAAATCTAAGAGAAGGTTCTAAAAATGTTTTTACTTTCCTAACCAAGGAAGAGATTGGTTTTCCTTCCCTTTCTTTTCTACCTTCTTTGAACATGGACAGACTGTCTAGTTCTACAGTGGTCCCTTGTGATCATAAGGGAAAGGCCAAGAAAAGTAATGTCACTTGTCTTTGTAACATTGGGTTCCTAAAACAACCAACAACTGGCCACTTCCAGATTTCTTCTGCTATCAGAAAAAACAAAAAACAAAAAAAATGTTTAAGCCTAAAATCTTCAGGACAGAGGCAGTTCTCAAGCATAAGTATTCATCACAGACACAGGCTTTGATGTCTTTTTCTGAGGAATTGCATGTTGTATCATTCATCTTTTACTTGGAGCTCTAATGGAATTTCTGGTCTTTGAAATCTCAAAACTCAGGATAAAGTAATTTAAAAAGGTAGAAAAGATTGCTAAGGGAGAGAAGACCTTGAGAATGAGCAATGGTTAAGCATAAAGGAGGCAAAATAGAGGACATTTTCTGACTTCTTTATGTAGAAAAGGATATAAAACATCAAACTTACATTGGGGATTAATGAAAGATAGGATTCTAAAAGATAAGTCCTAATAGTTTGTAACTAAAAATTGTGTCTATGGGCAAAGAAAAATTATGAAAACAGGTAATGAAATGCTAAAAAGTCATTTAACAAAATCTAGTAGTGAAAAGAAGTCATAATCTGTGCAGCAGACGATATAAGATGTGATTAAAAAAACCTACCATGAATATGTACATTTTAAAAATTTATTATAGTAATAAAAATAAAATAAAAATGTATTAAATTGCCATTAATCCTCCCCAAAATACTATCCCTCACTTTGAACACACTTATTCCATCAACCCTGTCACTTTCTAAAACAGTTCCAGAAGTCCTTTCATGAGCATCTTCAGTTGCATTGATGTGGCTGTTTTTATGTCCTGGATCCATTCAAAATATTTACCTTTCACAGTCATTTTGACTTTAGATAAGACCCAGAACTCCCAGGTGGTCAGATCAGTGAATAAGGTGACACACTGTAATGTTTTTACAAGCCTGCCTTTCCATCTGAAGGCACTGAGTAGCAACATTTACCATATGTTTGATCACAATTCATAAAGACATTCACAAATGAGGACTTCCAGAAGTAATTTGGAAAGCGGTAGAAAGAATGCAATGTGTCCAATGTGAAGGGGAGTGCTGAGCATAGTGGCACATCCCTATAGTCCCAGTACTCAGGAGGCTGACATGAGTTCAAGGCCAGCCTGAGCTATATAGTGAGTTTAAAGCTAGTCTGAATTACACAGTGAAACCTTGTCTCAAATGAACAAAATCAAAAACAAACATAAAAAAACAAAGTGAGGAGAAATATTTTGAGGGCAATGAACGGCAAAGTGCCTTTTATAGCACTAAATTTTTAACATGTAACTATGCACCATATATATCCATCACATCTACACTAAAAGTAAACCTTATATTATAAATTATCTACATTCTCGTCCTTTTCTGTGTTTACTTTTATTTGTTTGTTTTTGCAGTGCTGGAGATGAACCCAGGCCCTCAGCACCTGCTGGGCAAGTGCTCTATTCAGCTATATACTGAGCCCTTAAATATTAACTTTCTAAAATCTTCACGGCTTCTTCTCAGTTTTGTTCATAGGGTACCCAAGAGAACAGTCTTTTGTTCACATTTATGCCATTCTATAAACGCAAGGTAGTTAATTGCTATGTTAGTGGAAAACTGAAAAGGAAGTGAATGCCTAGCATCAGAGTTGGGGTTCCCTAGATCAGATATCTAACTCCATCAAGATAGTCTCATTTTGCCAAGACTCCTTCACTAGCACACTTGAGGGTCCTGAGTTTTATGTTTTTGTTTTAGGAAAAGAATAATTTTTCTTTTTTTTTTTTTTTTGGTGCCAGGGATTGAACTCATGGCCTCACGCTTGCCAGGCAGGTGCTTGTGCCACTGAGCTAAACCTCTGCCCCCTAATTTTTCTTTGTTAATTGAAAATAGTTTAACTTAAAAAAAGTTTTTATGTATGTGTTGGAACTTGGACCCAAAGCCTCATTAATACCCTCTTAGTATGCTTATTATCATGATCAACACAAAAATATAGATGTAACCACCTAGCAAATATCCTACATACACGGCTACACAATACACATTTAAAAAAAAAAAGACTTCTGTGAATCCATGCCAATTATTTCTGCTTCCCTACCACCCACTCAACCCACTGTCTTCTATGGTTCCCTAGTCTACCAAATAAATGGAGTTAAATTGACATGACTTGTTCTTAGTAAATCCACACCTAGCCCTGGTGATCACCACTTCCTTTCTCTAAAATGCTCACAAATTATTTAACAATCTCTTTAAAAACAGACCATCAGATATATTTAGGTTGATTACCTATAGTGTAGCATACTAAATGCATCCAAAATGTTAGATATTATTGGTATCTGTACAGTCTTAAAGACATATTTTCCTTTAAAAAAAAAAACAATCTTAGATAAGGAGCTGGGGTTGTGGCTTGGTGGTAGAGCACATACTTAGCATGCATGAGGTCCTGGCTCAAACTCCAGCACTGGGGATAATAAACCGATTCAAACTCCAGCACTTGGCTAGGATTGCCATCCACTCACTGGTCTATGATCAGAATCAACCTTCTTCATTTGTTTTAGTGATGATAATAAAACATGGCCTCTTGTCTTCTAATTCATTTTCTGTTCACAACTCCATTTATGCCCTTCAGACATTGTACTCACCCTGTCATGCTCATCTTGTATTGTTATCAATCAGTAAGAAAAGGGAGCAGGCCTTCAGCTTCTAGTTATGCTTGGCACAATGAAGGATAATGTAGGTTTGTTTTATTGCTTGAATAAATGAATGAGAAAAAAGAAAAGTAAAATAAGAGTTTAAGAGAGTCAAGCTGTGCCCTCCTCCCTGCCAAAACACATAAGCTTGTCTGGCGTAGATGTGAGAGACAATTAAACTAGATCTTGCCTCTGCCTCTGAATGTTTATGACAATAATACTCAATGTTGCACATTAGAGTCCACCTGGGCATTCATTAACATACAATTGCCCAACCCCATCCCAGAGATTCTGACCCAGAAACTCTGGGACAGAACCCAAGCATTATTTTGTTAGTACACTGGGCAAATTTCCCAACAGATTTCTAATGCCCATCAGAAGTTGAGAATCTCAGGTCTAGTCAGCTATCATTTCCACATCTTATTTTAATAATATGTAATCACTTTCTTCAAAGTAATTGCAACACATGTGTGTGTGGTGCCACATAGTAATTAAACACCCAGACTCAGGAATCAGGCTCCTGAATATGCCACTGAATATCCTTGGGCAAATTACTTAAAACTTTCTGTGCCCTAGTTTCTGTATTTGTAAAATGAATATAATAATACCTACTGCATAGGTCTGTTGTGAGGATTAAATGAGTGAGTATATCTAATACTTATCACAGTGCTAAGGCATATACTAAGTGCTCAAAAGATACAGGACACCATTCAAGATTCCTACAGTTCCTTGTCAGAACTAGGTTGATGGTACACCCTATTAACCTTGGGCCTTGGGGCAATGTTCAGGAGCCTTCCAAGTCCTTTACAGTTTCATGTTTAAATCTTCGTTTATGCATTTTGCTGTGAACTGACTCTGTAGCTCTTCCTAGATTCACCAATGGGGTCTCTGATACCAAACTTTTGAAAGCCTTGCTTCTCAGAAATGTGCCCTGAACTAGCAGTGTATGTGTTGTAGGAAGCTTCTTAGAAATCCAAGCTTAGACTCCATTGCAGAGCTACAGAATCAAACACTACACTACATTTAAATAGGATCTCAGGTGGTTCCTGTGCACACTCACATCTGAGAGCCAGGCATTCAGAAAGCCACCAAAATTTCCTAATGGAAAAAATCACCTGGGAAAAGGAAAAACCTTAAGTAAGTTTAACTGATCAAGGTTATTTGAGCTAAAATAATAATGAACAATTTGGTAGCCCTCAAAACTGGAACAGGTTCTAAGAAGTCCTACCTGCTCCACGGTCAGGTAGCATTTATGAACCGAAAATGGAAGTGAAGCAAGAAGGAACAACTTAATTAGTTACAGCTCAGCACTTTTTTTTTTTAATTTGAATCAGTTGGTTGCCCACCACTGCTAAACACTCAACTGCTGTCATCAGCTGAAACTCAGGTATGAGTACACTTCTGGGTTAATTAGTTTCACGTAGAATGAATGACTTCATACTGGTTTCGTCTGTTGGGCCCACTATAGGAGAACAGTTCAATGATCCACAAATTTACTTAACAGGTGCTTGTTAAATATGCAGATTATGTGGGCTATGGCTTGGAAATTCTGATTCATTAAATCTGGTAATTTTTAAAATTATTCCAGGTTACTCTTATTTAGGGAAGGAACCACTACACTCAAAGATAATCAGCATCCTTCCTGCAGCAGTCTCTTCTACTTTTGCACACAAATTTGTATTTTTAAATAGCACTCTTGCCATACATTATATACTTTCCATACATTGCTTTCTTTATAGTCATGATTTACTAGACACCTGTATTCTCTATATAAGATAGAAACTCAGTAAAAGCATTCATTCATTTTTACGTGCCTGACACTAGGTAAATCAGTGCCTATCCATGGAACTCAAGAAACAGTTACTAGATTCCATTGATGTCATTGAATAAAAGATGTGTTGCTATTTAGTAATGTAGAAAGCTGAGAAACATGAAGCCCAGAAAAGTTGTGTTACATAAGGAAGGAGGAATGATGAAGTATTGACTGTGCTAGAAAATGTTAAGTGTCTTATATCTGTTCTCTCTCATTGAAAAATGCCTGGAGATGTTAATAAACTCGCTTTCTCAGGGTCACATAGCAAAGTAATTATTAGAGCCAAAATCAAAATCTTGTGTGATCCTGTAATGCAAGATGGGAGAAACAGGAAGCAGAAGTTACTAGGCAAAGGGTGAATTACAGGTACAAATGAAATAGTACTAAGTATGCTCAAAAACGTGCCACTTGCCAGCTATTCAGGAGGCTGAGGAGGAAGATCACAAGTTTGAGACCAGCTTGTGCAACTTGCTATGACCCTCTTTCAAAATTAAAAAAAAATTAAAAAGGCTGGGAATGCAGCTTGATGATAAAGCACTTTCCTAGCATGCACAAGATCCTGAATTCAACTGCACTATCACAAAAACAAAGAATATACTCTATTTCAGAAAACCAAGAAGTGGAGGCAGAAATTTGGAGCATTTGTGTCAACAGTGGCCAGAAAGTAAGTTTGATCATTATAGGAAAAGAAATATAAAATGAAAAGATAAGTGTGGATTTAGGAATCTCAGAGCCTGAAAAGACCTGTCTCTCAGCTAAGAGAAATGTATATATCCTTTCTTACTTTCCCAGTCCCTCTTAGCCCCATAGAATAAGGTCCATTCTTATGAGGAGATCAGACAAAGCCAGACACAGACACAGACACATTCAGGAATCCAGGCGTTCTTGAGTGGATAATTTTTTTTTAAATCCAACAGGCTACTAAAGTGAAATGGAGGGAGGGGACACTGTCTGGGGAACCCAGAGTATGTTTGTTATACATGCAATAGTTGGCTTGTGTTAGAAAGGGATGGAGAGTGCTCTGTTCTGCCCAGGAAAGACAGAATATTCTGCAGGTCATAAAGTCTTTCATAGTACTTGCTAGTTTCACTGTCTCCTGCCCATGCAGGGAAAACTGTACCATGCTTAGAGGAGAATGAATTTGGTTAACCTGGTGGCCACAGTCAATTGGAACAGTTTACTTCCTGGTGATTCGCCAAAGCAGGTTACTACTCAACATAAGATCTAGAACACTGGGGCTGGGAGTTTAGCTCAGTGGCATAAGCACTTCCTGGCAAGTGCTAGGTCATGAGTTCAATTCCCACACCAAAAAACAACAACAAAAAACCATCTAAAACATCTCTGACAATGTTAAAGTTACCTAAGTGTTTCTCCCAACCCCATTCCTGAGCCTGCTCCTTTTCCACCAAGCTAGGGGAGACTGCCTTGAATTTTGTTTGTTTGTTGCTTTTTTTTTTTTTTTTTTTTT